>JAGTTH010001682.1:0-133132 GCA_022606485.1 Agraylea sexmaculata
AATGGAATATCAAAGACAGTTAATTGATTCAATATTAATTTGTTTTTAAATCCACGTATAGAATTTGACGATGTATAGTTTTATAGATTTGATGTATAGATAAAACATATTTATGGCGCGTGTGGATGGCACATTTATCAACAATTTTGTCTTGATTGTTTGCTTTTAGTGTTTTTTACTAAATTCAAACAATTTTTTTGAACACTGATCATCGGATTCACGCAATGTGTAATAAAGCGAATATTAAAATTATTTAACAATATTAAATTGGAATCTCGCAAACATTCGCACGAATACATTTGCGCGAGTGTATGGATGCACCTTTACATGTGATATTATTTTTGGACGAAATGCAAGCAACACAAGAAATTTCAAGAAATTAGGAGAATATATATATATTGAAAAATGCGTTACTGTAACTCTTCATTTTTTTTAATTACATAGATTTACAATTAAGAGGTTGGCTAAAATGGGAGCGTATACGAAAATTGTCAGTTGCCAGATAATCGAGTAAAACATTGTATCTTTTATATAAGTATTTAAATTCTCATGACAGGCTACCTAACGATAATATAAAAAAAAATGTTACAGGAAAAGGGCGTAAATCGCTATCCGCCTTTATTCCATTCAGCCCCTATAATTAATTATTATAAGAATTGGCAATATTATTACGCAATAAAAATCTAACATAATATGAAATTAAACAATTTATAAACAGGTATTATACAATTCACATATCTATTTATAAAAATGACTCCAAATAAACAAACTACGGTATCTGCTACAACTAGTAATTTATATTGTTTTTATTTATAATAACCTTAGCTATTGCACAGGCCAGTAAATGAACCAGAGCTGGGATAGACTTATAAAAATATATTCAATGAAATTTTGAATAACCTCCTTAAAAATGTGTTTATTTAACATATAAATTATTAATGTCAAAATGATACTATGGGCCGTCTTCAATATAAGAGTGAGTCTTGCTAGATGTGTTAGTGTGTGTACGAATAGAGTACAGTTTCGTAGTAGTATTGATGTACACGCATACGCACCGCACGCACACACTCTCATTACACTATTATCAAGATAAATATCTAAGAATCATGTGGGAATACAATATCAAAATGATAAAGTTTGATGGTATGTGGTGCAGACACGGCGACGAGCATTTCTCGAAACGTATAATATTTTGGGGCGTATTTGGATGGGTCAGGTGAGAATTGAAAATTACAAGGGACGCGTGCGTGCTTTACCAAGAACTAAACACACTAATGCCATGTTTAATACACAACAAAATACTCATTTAACTAATATTCATAGAGAAATTTGAATACTCTAAATATACACCACATCTTGACCATATTTCCTCGAATATTCAAATATCCCCTATTATCTCTATAGGGCGAAGATAGAAAGCTTTACCTATCAGTTTTATTAAAAACACAATCATCAATAAAATTCTTGTTTGTGGTCGTTAAAAATAAATACCTTACATTAATTTGTTACACGGAAATGTCTTGAATGAAATTGAATATAATTAATAGTAGTACCGGTTGAAATCGATTTGCGTCAATGAATCGTGTTAATTATTTGATTGATTAATTAAAATGACTTTTGAACCCATCAATTTTAAATTTTATTACAGCAATTTAATCCCATTGGTGCGTCTATATCCTTGTACAGGGTATTTAAAAAAATACTTAAATTATGAAATATGTTTGAATTAGAAAGTGTATTGGAATTAGTATAGTTGTTACTTAAAAATTGTGTAGTAAAATATTGTATTTTACGGTATATAATATTGAAATAGCCAGACAATTCTTTCATAATAAACATTCCAAATAAAAAACAAATCGCATGTTCTAAAATAACAATGTTCAGAATATAAATCAGGATGAATATTGTAAGGAAGGTAGGGAGAGTATTACAAAAAAATATTTAAAATAATGTTATCCATATTTTTTTTTATTAAATAATTGACTATATCACAGTTTGGGTCTCCTCTTTGAGACAGGCATATTTATTACGGCTTATAATAATAAGCCGCTATTATTTTTTAGGTATTCGCAATAAAATAACCGTTAAGTCGTTTATCTATAGTACAATTTAATTACTTTTGTTCATATCTACGATGTTTTTATTATTATTAGTCCAACCTTTATTATAATATTTGAAAGATAATCTGATTACACGCCTAAGATTTTAATAATAAATAAAAGTTGTATAGTAAACAGGGTGTTGTTTGACTGAGACAGGGGGTGTGGCACATTTCATTAACACCCTATAGTTAAGTATTTGAAAATTACCCTCCTAGCCAAACCAGCTCGACCATTTTTTATGCTACACTTCAAACTAAATTAAATCGCCTGACGATAAATCTGAATACAATTATTTAAAATGTCAATATTTGATATTTTCTTGATATGTTTATTTATTTTGAAAAAATGTTTATTTTTTTTTATATCGTAAGACAAAATAATATATACTAAGAGGGTTTGGCTGTGCCATGAAAGAAGATGACGAAGGGAGGACCGACCCTAAATGAAAGCCTTAAAAACAAAAATAATTTATCCCCCATCTGTCTAGACCAGGGATTGACAACCTAACGATATTTTTTTATATTTTAGTAGGACTTAACCTTATGAAAGAGTTATTCGAACAATGTTTTTACCACACTGAAGTGTTTTATATTTTGCAGGTTAATATTGCTTTATTGTTTTGAAACACGTTTTACGCAAAGTTATGTAACCTAGTTCAATTATATTAGTTTTAAGCATAACTATATAAAATCTATTATTGTTATTGTTTATTAATCTTCATATCTGTAAATAGGGTTTTTGTTTTTTTCCCCATACTTTTTATTATTTAATATTATTATAATGTTAGTTATAGGTAAAAAGATTATATATATATATATATATATATATATACATATATATATATATATATATATATATATATATATATATTCTAATTATATATAGTCTAATTCATAAGATGTTTTGTATTATATGAACAATGTAAAATTTAAATTAAATAAAGAAATTGTAATATATAGTTTAATTATATTTAACATTATTGACAGATCAAATATATGTAGTATTTTTTATTAAACTAATATGGACATATAATTCCTGTATAATTGTAATCAAAATACACCAAAAACAGACTCAATTTAATTTTTAAAAGAAAATAAAAATTCTCATTGAGCTATTACTAGTGTAATAACTTTAAAACTTAATAATAAGATTCGTAGCTTCCATTACTGTGGTCATAAATTTTAAATTAAAAAAATAATAATCGAGTATTATAATTTGGAAATAATAATAAAATATCTACCGATCACCTCGGTACACGTTTACTCTTATTTACTGCAGTGTAAAGTGAATATTAAGGCAATTAATAGATGGGCAGAGTATTGATGACCCCATTAAACAAAATCGCTCACAGTTCACAAGTTCATACAAATCCAATCAAATAACAACTGCCTACTAGTAAAAAGGCTTTCGGGCTTTACATTTAAATATATTTAATAAAGTAAAATTAGTAAGGTTTATAAGTGAAAAGGTTTCATATATCTGAATACGTAATGACACAGAAAGGGGAGGCTTTAGGGGCGCTAATTTAATCGGGAACTTTCTTCGCTGTTGCTTATATACCGATACTTTCATTTATAGGCACACTTGAATAAGTAATTAATAATATATATACTGAGATGACTGAAAACTAAATTACAACAAAGTAATATATAATTTGCATGTGCATTACGCGAGGTTCAAAGGAACACGCACGAGCTGACGATTTCCGATTTCAGCGGAGAATGTTTCATGCTATTGATGAAATGATGCAGAGCTGGAAAATCTAGTTGGATTGGTTGTGATTATGGGGATATTTCTTCATTGGAATCAAGTGAAATGGTATAGAGTAAAACAGAGTAAAATGGAGCGGTCGTGATCAGCCTGAGGGTTGTTGTTTGTTTGGTGCCTATATTTGACACTTGCCATACTTACATACAAAACAAACCTGGATCTATCCAACAACTTATTATTTAAATAAAAATAAGTATAATACACTATACAGGTATGTGTTCTTTTATATTGCTTCATCAGCTTTTTAGGTACATATAATAACATGAACAATGGAATGCAGATTGTTGAATCAGAACAATGAGATCATCTTGTCGTGTGATAAATAATTTTTAATATTTGTTGCCAGAAGCTAATTTGTTGATTTTTGTGTTTTTGGGTGACCAATCACTATAACTAAATTGTTGATAGTGTTGATTTTTTATATATTATTTTATAATTTAAAGAAAATTGTTAGTTGTAGTTTCCACAGTATAAAGTATTTCAACTAATAATTTTCTTTAGACTATAACTAAGATTATAAAAATATTACAAAAAAGCCTCGATTCAAGTCCTTAATCGACTTCAGATACTTGGACGTATATTAAATGAATTTTCAATATTAAATATAAAAGGATAATAACAAAAGTATAACATACACTTCTTAATAGTGACGTCTTTTTTTTTAAATATCAATATGTCCTAAAACATCCTTATCCAGTTACCACAATTCATACCCTCTTTGAATATTTATAAAATACATAATTGGCTTTATTAATATTGATATCGCAGATTTGAGTAAAAAACATTACACTAAAATGACAAACTTCCCGACTAACCCAATCATAAGACATGTAAATAAAACCAAATATGTATCGAGGAAACGTAAGTTCATTTTACCAATGAACTTCCAAAACTGATATTATTTTTAAAATTAAAATAAAATTTCTAATAATCCACTCAACACAAATTTGGTTTTACTCAAAATAATTGTTATTTAGTTTTTAAGCATTATATTTTGTAACTGTTTTGTTAATATTGCTTTTATCGTTGTTATTATTTATTAATTTGTAAATGGGTTTTTATTTTTTCCCATTCTTTCTATAATTAAATACTATTATTCATGTCAAATTTAAATAAAACATTCTCATGTTAGTTATAGGTAAAAAGATGTAAACACTCTGTACATCTCTATCATCTCAAGTCTATTTCCAAAGATGTATTGTTCTATCAATCAATGTTAAAATATGCATAATAAAGAAATTGTAATATATTATCAAGATTGACTTATGTTTTAACCCTTTGCGCTCGAAATCAATTTCCAGAGATTGATTATTTTTTATTATTTTAACATAAAACAAAAATCATTAGAATAAGGTAATAAGTTTTAAGATCCCATTAAAGAAAAATGTATTTATTGTTAGTTGGGTTAGGTTATCTTTGAATATTTTATTGAGTAATTCATAAATTGCATAAAATCCTATAATGCATTTTTTTTAATAAATAATTTATTTAATAAATAAAGTGAAATGAAAATGTAAGTTTTGTTGTGTTTTAAGGTATGCATTACGATTTATAAGTGGTCGAGAAATAAAAAAAGCAGTGTAAATTGAAAAAAAAATTGATTCTATACGAAACATAAGAGTGAAAAGAGTTAATATGGGATTCTACAAATTATATATTTACTCGTTTTGTTCAGTTTTAGTAAATGATTTGAGATATTAAGCACGTCATATAAAATCAACGATCTTTTCATTACAATAGTAATTCAGTTTAATCCCAAAATGATCTAGTTAGGGTATTAGCTTCAGAGCAATCCTGTTTAAGCATTGTGTTTATAATAGCCCAGTCAAATTAGGGTTTTACCTTGGAATTTTAGCAAAGAAGCTGTAATTTTGCATACATCGTCTGAAAAATCAGGTGACGGGTTTGGAAGTTATTCGAGGTCAAAGGTCAAAATAATCAGTTTTTCACGATTATGCGAAATTACAGCTTCTAAGCATATATTCCGAGGTTTGGCCCTTTTTCTTCCTAATTTGACTGGGCTATAAGTCCTTAAGATCAAATGAAATATTTAGGGACGGAAAGAGCTTCTTGTGAGGAATGGTCAGTATGAGTTGTATATATAAAAATGATAGCTAAAGGCCATCGTGAGTTGGCAGGAGTTACGAGTTTGCTAAATGGCTCAACGCATCACTTACTCACTACCAACAGAATCACCTGAGGCCTAATAAGCTATTTGTACTCTACTCCTGCTTGCAATCTCATCATCACCATTCCCATTCGCTTCACATTGTGAACTTTCCATTTGCCATTACAAATGCTCGATAATAATAACCGCGCGGTAAATCAGTCATGGAGATTTTTATTAGGGCTCCGACTCGTAACTCAACTCCGAGATTAGTATGCGCTGACAACTGACTTATATGAAGCACGACCTTAAAATATACTAAACTGGAGCAATCTTATAAAAAAACATAATTACTATTTATTTTCAACCCTTTCATTATTATTTTATGATACCCAAGTTCCGAGCCCTGAGGGGTTTTTGAGTACCTAGTTGTTTTTTTTTTAAATTTAACCCGTTGTAGATCTATTTAACTATTACAGTTACAGAGATAACTGATAATGCAGCTCTACCTGACTTAATAATATATATATATATATATATATATATATATATATATATATATATATATATATATATGTGTGTGTGTGTGTGTGTGTAACACTATATAACATAAGATATCACATGAGTGGCCAAATGCGTGTTTAGTTCAAGTAGATCAAGTAGCCAAAAACATCTCTCTTCATATCTTCAGTTATATTTCACAGTAAAATGGGTAAATGCATTGTTACTACATGTCATATGGACTCAAACATACACTCAAATACATCTAGGCTCAATTTTTACCAAAGACCACTTCTTTAAAATGTTTAAAATATTATTGTGTTTTAATCGTGAATGTATTGTCACATCCACTCTCAGGGGCAACTGTGTCTCAAGTGTGTTGATTGGGGGAGACATTTATAAAATAGGAGAGAAGAGTGCAAAAATAACGGTATAAACAAAATTACACGAATTATTTATAAGCAATACGATATCTAATGTTTATATATATGATGTGGCCATTAATCAATGATATAACTCTCAATAAACAGAGGTAATTAACGGCTTTGCGAGTTAATTAATTGACATAAAACTTAGTAGCACTCTGGGGAATAAGGAATAACACACCTTTTTATCATTGTGGTTTTCAATATTATCAATCATTATTGTTCAAGCCAAAGAGTGGCTCACTATCGGCGCAGAGTGAAATTTTGGTATTTATATATTTATTATATGTTTTCTGTGATTAATGAATAATTTATAGTGTTATTCAATATGAAAACTAGTTATTATATCTAAAAAGTGTCCCAACACTGGCACATTTACCCTAGTAACAGTAAATTTAAAGCATATATGTATGTTAAAAAAGTTCGCGCTGTATTGCCTGAAGGAAAATGGCGTCGTCGGTGGCGTCAGTAATGAAGTCTGATTGAAAACATATTTTGGCCGGAGATCACGAAAAAGTCATTTGTGAATTTTCCCCCGCTTAAATGCATATTTGTGTAATTTTATTGTTGTAACGTGGCAGCATACATACATATGTGTTCCCATCGTTGGCTAATTGTAAGGGTCGTATGTCACGATATGCCGCGGGTCTAAATTGTCCCGCATGCGCCACCTCCTGTCCAAATTGTCTGAGAATACTACATGCTAATGATGCCTTACTTACACTACATCCACTAACACAGTCACGATTTTGTTATCTCGGGACATTTTTGGTGGAATTCATTCACTATTTTTGTGTACAAATCAAGCATAGAAACAGTAGATGTCAATTTTTATATAAAACGATCAAGTGGATGAAAACCGCTATGATAACTACTAACAATAATGGCTGCACGGGTAAGTCTCAAGACTTGATTTAAAACATTTGCAAAAAAATATTAAGCCTTTCTTGATTTTCTTGGTGTGGCTGGCTACCAATGAACTATTATCTATAGAAGCGTCATGCAAAATTACGTCGTACAATCGAATGTGGCGATTACTAATACATGTGCATATTCTTCACACTATACATATGCACCATCAGTATACCAGGTAATAGCTAAGGAAATTGGTGCATAGATAGAAACACTTTCCGGAAAATTTATTGTATCGCTATTGTGACTCCATTGTAAAGTCACGATAATAATCAACTTAAATAACAAATTTTTGGAAATAAGAATTTGGGGCTGTACTGAAAAAATACAAAATAACTAAAGTTGTATACAATACCTACTGGTGAATTCGAATGACCTTAGATCAAATTTTACTATTGATAATTGTATAACATACATTTATAAAAAAATCATATTTCATTATTGTACCAAAAAAATATATATTATAAAAGGCCCAGCCAACCAGAATGCGAACTCCTGTGCGCGCGGAGTACTTGTCAGATTGGGCGCGAAAATGTTTTTCATATATTTCCAACCGTTGACAGTTCGCTGCGAACCACGCTATGTTTGTCTGGGACATTTATCAACAATTTTCTCTGAAGAAACGAAGTCATTCAGTGCTATAATTTTACCAACAACACTACCAATGTAGATATTTTTACAACCGTGCCACCATAGATACATTATACTAGATACAACATGAGTCTGAAAATTATTGGTAGGTCAAAGTAGGCTTTGTATTTATTAGGCAGAATATGCAAAAGCGACAAATGTAAATATTGAATAGGGTAAGATATACAGGCCGCCGATATACAAGAGCCGGTTTCATAAACCCGTGTTAAATCTCAAGCTCGTTTCACTCGGCAGTTTACGCGCTGTTCTTTAACTGTCGAAATCCTAACTCGCCGATATCGACGTGCTACAGCTAAATCTTGAGTTATGTTTCTTCCTCCATTCCAGTTTCGTGATGAAATCGTCACTTCGGCTCAAGTCGCCTGTATGCAAGTTCTCCTGAATGCTTGCGATATAAAAATCGAGAACGCTCTGCTATGGCTTCAACACGGTTTCAAGAAACGGAATATTTGTATATGATACGAGATTCGTACAATCTCTTGCCACGTAGCACACGATTTAACACGGGTTGAAGAAACCGGCCCTTAGTATATCATATCTCTGGGTACAAATATTTATAACACTTCAGTTTACAGTTTGAATATAAATTGTAGTAATATAGTGAGATAATGAAATCTGTGGTAGTTTCATGAAACTGAAAATGCATTATATCCAATTTGTCTGTCGGTGTTGTGGTATGAATAATGTGCAGATGGGTTTGCTGATTCGTCACCGTCGAGCAACTGGAGATGATATTAATAGTGGTAGTGGAGTGGCTGTGGGCGGTCACGATTCGACTCCTGAGTCCTGAATCCTGATGCCGAGAGCCTTAGGCTGACCCTGGACACTGATCCATCCCCCGTATGCAAATCACCTATCCTCTTTCAACCGAACCTGTAATCTTCAAACATGCGTATAGTATCATATTGTTTTCATGTCGCTGCAGCTTATGTAGCTTCACTACACATTTATAATTTAGAGCACACCCAAGACCGTTTAGAGAGAGAGAAAGAAGCCTTGATGGTTGTGACATCTTGTCTATAGAGAAGAGTGGAGGCCATGTTTGTTAGACATATACATCAAAGAGGAACCTGCATAAGCCTTCCTTGAATTACTTATGGGACACATTGTAACTGTTACTCTTCAAAATGTACATATCGCCTGCCCCAGCGTTTAATATCATAAATGCAAAAAAATTGCGTTCTCTTAAGTCTTTATGGAACTGAGCCACATATAGTATGTATGAAATGTAAATAAAAAAATGTTGATTTTCAATCATTATTTAACCCATTAAATGGAACTTTTTCGAAATAGTAAAATAGTCCTATTTGACCGGCAACTAATGTAGATTCATCCATTATCTATAACACTGTAGCGGCTGACTGGACAGCGCAGATATGTATTTATGCACTTCCAGTTAGCGCTAACAGCCACAGCTTTCTTCCGGCAGTAGACTTGTCAACCGACACGCGAGAGTACACACGTGTCTCCGAAATGCTCTTGCTTAGAGCACGCCCCACACGGGGCTTTGTATAATTAACCTCCTTCAAATAAACATCACTGGCCAGTTGACACATCATCTTTTACTTCAACTCACCCCTGCACTGATAAAGGACCATGGGCCATCTACTGGTGACCCCTTGACTGAACACGCAACCTTCACCACGGGGGCGACTACATTTACCCGTAATGGCGACCCCTGTTTGATCACGCAACCTTCCACCGGCCTGTATTGACTGGGCGAGACCACATGAGGCGACAACAACAACAGGTGACAACAGCTCGACGAGAGCGAAAACCACCGCTCCACGTGGGCGGGAACACGAGGCGACAACAACCACCAGCTCCACGTGGGCTGGAACACACGAGGCGACAACAACCACCAGCTCCACGTGGGCTGGAACACACGAGGCGACAACATCCACACGAGGCGACAACAACCACCGCTCCACGAGGGCGCAAGGTGACAACAACATCCCACAGCCCGACAAGGGCGGGAACTACTCGACGACGGCCAACAAGGCTATGAGAGTAGCATCAGCACCACATCCCACAGCTCGACAAGGGCGGGAACTACTCAACGACGGCCAACAAGGCTATGAGAGTAGCATCAGCAGCACCACATCCCACAGCTCGACAAGGGCGGGAACTACTCAACGACGGCCAACAAGGCTATGAGAGTAGCATCAGCAGCACCACATCCCACAGCTCGACAAGGGCGGGAACTACTCAACGACGGCCAACAAGGCTATGAGAGTAGCATCAGCACCACAACATCCCACAGCTCGACAAGGCGGGAACTGCTCCACGACGGCCAACAAGGCTATGAGAGCATTATCATCATCAGCACAACGGCAAAATCTACGACTGGAGGGCAGCAGCACCAGCGTAGAGAAGACCGGCAAGATTCAAGGTCCCTCAGGAACCCTTTCGTCGTCAACACCGACACAGCCTCCTTCCGCCTAGATCATACAGAGCCAAGTCAACATCAAGTTATCAATCAGTGCAGTGAAATTTTTTTTAACTAAACTTGTGTAATTTTTGTGGTTTTCAAAAAATTCTCTTTGTAACAATTCTTTATCTGCAACTTTATATTTATATCAATGTTTTTCTTTTTTTTGTAATTGTATCGTTTCACTGGGAAGGGAGTCCTGTAGCGGCTGACTGGACAGCGCAGATATGTATTTATGCACTTCCAGTTAGCGCTAACAGCCACAGCTTTCTTCCGTCAGTAGACTTGTCAACCGACACGCGAGAGTACACACGTGTCTCCGAAATGCTCTTGCTTAGAGCACGCCCCACACGGGGCTTTGTATAATTAACCTCCTTCAAATAAACATCACTGGCCAGTTGACACATCATCTTTTACTTCAACTCACCCCTGCACTGATAAAGGACCATGGGCCATCTACCTCTGCCCATAACACATTTCATGTATCTGTCAATAGAAGGTATTTAATCGTAAACTGTTATATTTTATAAATAATATTCGAACAGAGTGACCCAGGCAGTGTTACCAGATGGAAAAGTAATCTTAATAATAATTAATACATATATAAAATCTCGAAACGGATATTTTAATGATAATAATATTACATTACTTTCAAAATAATATTAGAGATATTTAATAATGAATAATAAATGACAATTCTCAAAAAACAGTATTCATCGGGAGACTCGCTTTTTAAATATTGTGATGAGTGTTGTCATCATATGAAAACCGCGTTATATTATTTTATTAATAATTTTAATAAAAAAATTCTAACTTCTTTCGAATGAAAAAACAAACAACTTATTATCTTCGTATTAAAAACAAATCAGAACAAACAAATAAAAAAAAAGAATCAAACAAAAACATCGTGTGAAAAACACATTTCATGTCTCTATCAATAGGAGGTATTTAATCGTAAACTGTTATATGTTATAAATAATAATTAAACCGAGTGACACGTGACAGGCAGTGTTACCAGATTGAATATGTGGCTCAGTATAAGACTTAAGAGCACACAGTTTTTTTTTGCACTTACGATATTATACGCTGGAGCAGGCGATATACTTCACATCGCTTAATGGTTTCTCATCCCCACGAAATGTTGGATAGTATAATGTTTCTCGTTAGTATTCATATTATGGTTAGCATTTATCCAATTAAGGGGTTACATGTTCAAGTATACCTACTGTTAATAAAAAGCTGTGTAGTGGCGACAACACGTGCCAACAACACGTGCAATATCAACAGTCACTATAACAACACGCGACTGCTGTTATCTAACATCAACAATATTATCAACTAGTATCACAAATATCATTTATAAAAAACTACCTTGATTAGTACACTCATAAACTGTTCGTTCTATTTATCGGATTTTTATTTGCATTTTAAATGAATATACAATATGAAGAACTACCATTTGGTCAAAATCTCAAATGATTCTTTGTACCTATACATACCTTTAATATGAAATATATACTTATAACTAGTATTTATTTATCAAACTTGTAGAGCGAATGCTAAATTTTAGACAAAAACATCACATTCATCTTAGTAAATTAGTACACATTTTGACATGTGCTCAATTACATTAGAAAGAAAGAGTATATATAATATTTTTATTCATTTTATGTGAGTTTTGCCATTTTCAGATACTTAAGTATATAATATAAATAACTATATATAATTTATGCCTACGATTGTAGAAAAATTATAAACAAAACCTATTCAGTATCAATTGAAATAACATATTTCAAAGTAACTGTGTATAATACACCTAGGAGGCTTTTGCTGAGATGATTGGTTATTTTTTATTATTACATTAATTCGTAGAATAACCGCTGTAATAAGATTTTATAAAATTATATCTGTATTGATTATTTTAAAATCAGAGTAAAGACAATATTATTTAAATATTATTTAAATTTCACGCAAATTTAATGTGGGTGGACAAGCGAAATAGAATTGTTAGAGCAGCTAATGCGACATCGATTTATTTATATAAAAAAACCACTATAATTAAAACGCGTATTGATTTTTTTTACCTGTCGCAATGTAAATATTATAAATAATCAATCTCATATCGAATATTGTTTATGGCCTGGAGGTAACAACGGGTTTAGCTTCGTCACAAATTGTGAATACATTATATGAAATAAAAATAAGACCATTTATTCCACGCTTTCAGTTAACTATGATGTGATAATTGGCGAGTGTGTTCATATTTTTTTATTCCACTTGTTTTATTTTGACAGGTACTTATTAATGACACGTGCACCAGGTACTTGATACATTCACTAGCTTCTATGATACTTACCCCCCTCATTTATAACAACAACAAGCTTGTTTATTAATTATAGAAAAGGGGATTGTGTTACTTCGAATGGGAATTTGATACTTCTATTTTATCCCCACGGATACGAGGTTTTTTGGGCATAAAAATATTTTGTAAAAAAATCTAATTTATTGAATAAATTGATTGATGTTACGGTTGAAAGTGTTAAGTGAAGGTTCAAAGAGTACTTCGATAAGATCTTCGAGGGGTGTTTAATTGGTCATGAAAACGAAACATTATTTGATTACAACATGCACACACTACATCAAATACTCATTATCAATTTAAATAAACTATTCTTTGATCAGCGAATATTTTAAACACACATTATATTTTCGATTACAGATAAGAGATCAAAAGCGGTGGTTTTGTACGTTAAATATAGATATTATTATTTGCGTATAATAATAGTATTATAAAAAAATGTTTGTATGAAATGTATAAATATAATATATATAAAATAAAATAAAATAAGGTGTATGAAGCAATAATTTAATAAGGTCGCTCCTAAACAAGTCCTATAGGTGGCAGAATTTGTGGAAAAGAGTTCACCCAAGTGCGCAAATTCGTTGCCAATTCGTTGCAGCCAATTCAGTGGAGAATAAAAGCGGATACAAAAAAGAAAAAAAATCTTGAACGGCAGTTTAAATTTATATAGAAGATGCAATTTCAATGTTATTGTAGGCGATGGGTAAGAATTTATGTTTATTTTAAAGCTTTTTCTAATATTTATGTAGATAATAAAGTCAAGGTTATTATTTCTACACATAATACATCACTTATTGATCACCCTGTGTAATTATTTAATAATCTAATATCTTTTATAAGCCATACTTCATATATCATTGAAGGCAACAAAAAAATGGTATTGAAAAAAGAGCAAAATTTCGACATTTTACCATATTTAAACAAATTTACTTGATGTAACTTCCATATTATTTTATATTGTGTTTATACAACCGAATAAAATACTGTGTTTAATAATGAATAACATCAAATAAATTTCTTTAATTATGTAATTCCACCCAGACATCAACAATATAGATAATTATACGATATTTTATTTAGGCTTATAACGTGGTCTTTTAGGTTGTTTAAAATCATATTGTATATAATTATCATATAAATTACAAAACAAAACCCCAAAAAGAGTAAAGTTTACTGTCTATGCGTAAAAAAAACTTGTTGAGAGAAGAGTGAAGCTGAAGTGAAAGCTCCATTTCGTTGTCAAGTCACACTATTACGCTTGAAACAACCCTTATCGATCGTTATGACAAAAAGTGGGCGCAATGGTGTTCAGTGTTGGACATATGGATGTGGGAGGGTAAAAAGTAGATTGCTTTTTAAATCAACCTCAAATTGGGCGCGAAATAACGTCGCAACTTTTGAGGGGTGTTCGCCCTTCTAAACCATAATTACACCATTGCCATTACATCATTCAGACCTTCTCCTATTAGCATATATTTATAAACAACAATTGTGACTTAAATAATATGCGGATCGAATACAATACAAAAGAGGCATTTGGTCCGTGACTGTGAGGTCATTAAAATCAAACTATGTTAGAGGTGATAATAATTGTTGAATTGCGAATATAAGCAGTAAAGTTTCTTAATTTTTATTTAATATAAAGAGTAACTTGAGATTTTTTGAACATTGGTAATGTGTTTTATTACATATAAACTTGTATAAATAAAAATCACAATTAACATAAGACCTCCATTTCAAAATTTATTGATTTTTACAATCAATAAGCAAGCTTAGGTATATTCATACTATAAAAAAATCATTTTATTTTTTATTACAAACTAATTATGTATAATATAATATTCAGTTAATAAACCAAAAATAAGACAACAATTATAGATATTTGAATCAGAAGTCAATATTCTTCAGTCACTACATATTATAATTATTATCGTATAATTAATTTTAGATCATTGGCTTTTACATTTTATATAATATGTAATTTTATTATAGTGTTTCTTACTGAAATCCGTGATATTTGTTTTTATTCTTTTAAAGGTAATAATAATAATTCTAGCAAATATTAAAGTGATCTAAACACAGTTATGTAATCTAGGTTATCCTAATCTGTCTGTTATTCCTTATCTACTAAAATAAAACCGATACCCAATTACCAAAACTATACAAATAAATAAAGTCATTATTATCGTGTAAAAATATACAGTTTATAAATGAGGCAATATTTCCATTTTACATATGATAAATAAACATTTTCAATTGTAGTGATGATGTATTATTTAAAAGTGAGTTAATCGAGCGCATTGCGTGATGATGGTCTGATGGTCAATTTTAGTTTCAATTTCGCGGTTGAATATGATGAAAGAGGGTATTAAATGCCCCCAACCCTTGTTTACTCGCACCTATAATACTACATTCAAGTGCAATAGTGAATAAGTCACCACCGCTTGTTCCTCCATCTATCTTACAACAGACCTGACCGATGATCTCTTCATACATTGTGACACTGCATCAACACACAAACCCTTAAACTGTGATACTAATATTATTATTATATGTATATACTACAATTTATTTATTAAGTATGAATTTTACATTGTTTGATAATACAAGTTGATGAGTTTATAAATATTTTTACATATTAATATCATGACTAACCACAATTTTTACCCTTTACAATTAGCACTAACGTCATACATTTTTAGTTTAACATATTAATGTTGGTATTTTAATTAAAAAGTTCAATCATTTATCTCATAAGTAATCTATTAAATATATTATAATCGAGATTTTTCCTTTTATATCATTATAAATTGACAATTCTTTTGAATGCCTTCTTCTTCTGAATTCTTTTGCCTTGGTTTAATAATACATAAGAACAACTTGGAAATGCAAAATCACATAAATGCTACCTATTTGTAAATTATTTATTACTACTTTGTCTATTCGAGACGTATTCGTATTCAATATAATAGTTTAATGAGAGTGCGGTAGTGAGTCGTGTTAGAGATGATAGTATTGATGCTTATACGAATAGAGCTGGTCGACTAGAGCTTGATAGTATTGATGTACACCAGTTCTATTTGTATACGCACCACACATTATATTCTCATTACACTATTATATTGAAATCGGCCGTTAATGTGTATTTAATAAACGAGTAAATAAGACGTTTTAGTAGGTATAGTATAAACCAAATCACTTTGTATTATATAAAAGTACATATAAGAGGCCAGAGTGTATGTATATGTTTTACTGTTTGTCTGTATTGTCAGCTCTCTTATTGGCCGTTAAAGTATGAACCAAATTACTATGAATTACTACATATAAAAGGCCATAGTGTATACGTTTATCTGTGTAGCTGTATAGTGGACTCTCTTGTATAAAGTGATTTGGTTCGTACTTCATGACCGTTTGAATATTTTGGGAATCAAATGAATATATAGAAAAATCTCTTTTATCTATAATATCCATTTTAACAAAATTAAATTATACCTTAGTATTCCATTTTTTTAAATGTATGTATATATATACAAATCTGTTATGCTGTTTTACAATACATATATTTTAATTATCAGAATCACTAAATCTATATTTATTTTATTGTATATCGTAAAGTCTGATCTGTAATATAATGTATTATTTTGACTGATTATTTGAAGTACACATAAGAGTGAATCGAATATTTTATGAATGGGAAAATAATAACTTGAAAATGGTTTGTTGTTTTGTGGTGTTCTGCTGATTATTAAAGGCGGGATGATCCACCCTTCTTTGTGTAGGGTACAAATCAAAACAAAGCCCTTGAATTGAGCTGTCACTGTCACCCACCACCAACACTAAATCCACCATATTTCCAATACGTAAACAATCATCCGGAATCTATCGTAGAAATAAATTCAATATTAAATTTAGAACCCAAAAACCACATTTTTAACAGCGATTCTAATAGAATATGTATTATTAATAAGCTTCTTTAGTACAGAACGCGACGCAATCCCTTATTATAGTTGCGAATGACACACCTCTCAAATGCATTATTATTACAATGTTTTAACGAGTTATTAATGTGGAATAGAATTGGTATTATTTGGTGTTCTGTAGTGGTTATCCACACGAACCAAGTCCAATTAAAACATCCCTCTCGTTGGCCACCCCGTTGAGCTGTAATTGTCACCCTTTGTGCTGTTTTTTCATACTTAATCACCCTTCATACCACCGCCATATTATAATAACAACACAATATAAAAGAACACCGAAAATGCGTATGACAAATTTAGAAAATAAATATTCTAAAGAAAATCACCTAATAGTATCCGTTTGCGTTTTAATTAATTAACAAAAAAATATCCAATCGTCGAACAAAAAAGAAGTGGTTCTCTTTGACTTTTTTGTTTAAAATTGACTAATTGCTTTTGTGCCCTTTGGTTAAAATTATACGCAATTGTCGTGTTATGCGATCAAACGATTTGTACTGTATTTTCCAATTAATTTCACCGCTTTCATGTTGACATTTTATACACGTTATATAAAAAAAATAATAAGCGTGTTTTGATTCACTTTGATGATAAAAATATTTTTCGAAGATTATATAATACAATCGTATTTTTGTGCACACACACACCTGTGGTATTATAATGTTATATTTAATGATCGCTTTGAAATATAATAATAATCGAAACGTGTAGTAATAAAAGAGAGAGAGAGTTTTAGTAAGATCCTTTTTGATATTAATAATTTTGGTTAAACTTTCACCTGAATTAAAACTAACTTTATGAATATAAATTGATTTGAAGCGATGTTAGATAGTAGTGGAAACAATTAAATAGCAGATTATATATAAAGTTAGCCGTTATGATCGATATTGTAGAAGGTTACATAATATTATGAACATAACGAGGTGAGTCAGTACAAGTTAATGAAGCAACGACGATGTCTTCTATCATCACTATCTCTACTCCAACGAACCATTCGACCTTTTCATTATAATATTTACACTATATTAAAACATTGTTTAGTTAGTTTTGTGAACTAAATTAATTACTTTCATATTCTGATATCTGATATTGTATTAACCATAATTTGTTATTATATGGTTATGAATATTTACAAAATTACACATTTTTATTACCTTCATTAACAACAATGGTAACTTTTATAGACATGATTATTTATGTATACAATTTAAAAAAACCTACATGAATAATAATAGTCCTAAACCCAAATAATTAAATAACATAAAAAAACAAACAAATAAGGTGGAAATTAATACTTTGGCAAAACTCGATTGGTTTTATTGGTGAAATTTGAGGATGGATTGATTGAGGAACAAGATTGGATGAAAAATAAGAAATAATCGTAAAATGTCTACTCAATTCATAATCGAATCAATTATATCTTTAATAGGATATAAATACCTCAATAATACAATCCATTTATTTATAAGGAAAATTACACTTAATTCAAAATAATTAGAAATATATTAATCATGTTTTATTCTTTATGAGTATTTCTTTTTTAGGTTAGTTTATTTATGTATAAGATCAAATCTGATTATTTCACCTCTCTTGTTTTAGTATCTAGTTGTTAGTATTATTAATATGTAAGTGTCTGTAAACTGTATTTTTTATATAGAGGGTTTCTATAAATTTGTTTTTTTTGGACACAACAACTTGTTAATTCCTTATTTATCGGTGATCTTAACTATAACTAGCTACACAAGTCACCGACTTTATAATCAATATTTACCATACAATACAGGAAATCATAGTAAACATGGAACAAGACGATCGATCGATTTTATTAATATTATTTATTATCTCCCAGTAGTAACCAGTAAAAAATTTAGTAAAATATTCATAAAAATGTATTTTGCTTGTGGTCTATCTCTGAATAAAGCTCGTCAATTCCAATGTAAGAAAATATACTTTCAAAGTACGAGTGTGACAAAATGACGATCCCAGTAATAATCTCGTTATGGAAAAATATAAATGTGGGGGTGAAGAAACGGCAAGTGTCCCCGGGGATGGTTACCCTTAATATGGGTAGGTCCAAATCTGGTTAGTCACATCGACAATTTGTCAAGAACTATGTCGAAACGGGATCATTCGTAATACATTCCAAATAATTGATGAGTAGTTTTATCTGTTGGGGTGTTAGTGTAAGAATTGTGCAGTGCGAGCATGTCTCCGGAGAAGGGTATAAATAAAATAAAATATGATATAATAGGAGGGCAGAGGAAATTCTCTTCCTTAAGGGATGTAGTTGGTTAGGAGAATTGGATTTGTGTGTTGAGGATGGCCTTAAGCCTGAAGCTAAGATGAAGCAAGCTCCGGTCTGCAACATAAACGGATTTCCTGTACGACCGAACGGAAACATCCCTCATTCAATATCCTAACACCGACACCTTTCATATCTATCTACACTATAACTTAACTATTTCTATACTTATTATTATCACAAGTAAAGCATCTCGACTGCTCGATACAATTTTAAAACTACATATAACAAATAGAGATGCCTTCCGGTGTTGAAGTGTATATGACATTTTTCTAGCATTAATCCGAAAACAAATCCCATTGATACTTTAATTACTTATTATACATTGATACTTTAATTACTTATATTACTTTAAATATCGAGTTGAATATTAACCTTTTCTATCAAAATTGACTCTTTTGTTCGGAATGTTAAAGTCAAAAATAATTGTAGTGGTTAAGAGTTGTCTTTAATACTAGACAACTCATATATACATAGATAGATAATTTAAAAAAAATGCTTTTGCAAAAAAAACTTATATCAATATATACATATAAAATAAAAATCATTTTCATCTATCATTAAGAACTTATCATAAAGACTTTAGATATCTAAGTCTCGATCATCCCAAACTATAAATAAAAACACAGTAATAATATTACTTACTGAGGTGATTATTCAAGTCTTTATAACTGACATCACCGGTATATAGCAGACCATACAACTGGATGTATAAATATCAAGATGCCGGACCAAGCAGGTGAGTTTGATGGAGGCGATACTAATTGTCTCACTCAGACTCGTCTACTTGGTCAACACATTGTTACTTTAGACACATGCAGAGATAAAAAAAAAAAATATATATATATATATATATATATATATATATATATATATATATATATATATATATATATTAAATTATATATATTAAATTATTACATTCTTAGACACTGTTTTTCAGACACTAAACAAGAACAGTAACAAATCACATATGAAAAAAAAACAATTGAAGACCCAGCAAAAAAAAAAAAAAATAGCACATGTCCAAAAACTTTCATGAATGATTTTATTGCACATGAATTAATATATTCTATTAAATGGATATATTTACTAAAAATATCACACATGTCGCGTTGAACAGCAGATTCAAATACATTTTTATGAATATTTTTAGTCTCTCTTAAAAAAAATGATAGAATGTATATTTTTCTGTGATTTAATTTACGTCTAATTCTTCTGTTTTCAGTTTAAAATTATTAGTAAACCTATGAAGTCGCTTCTTTTAAATATACATATATATTTTAATGTATTAATCTTCTTCTTGTATAGTAATTAAGTACCCGCATATATATAATACATGTATTTTTTTTTAAACAAAAAAATATCTAGTGTAATATTGGATTTATATTGTTAACTAAGAAAAACTCATGTTTTTAAATTAGCTTTATGTATTTTTTTACAGTACTAATAAAAATATTCGAAATCATAATTAGGGATATTGTAATGTAAAAAAGAATTTAAGCTCATTAATTTTTTGGTTACATAAAAGTTATAATTGTGTATGAAGCATTATCAATTATATGCAAATTAATTAAAATATAAGATTCCCCCAATCGATTTCGAAATTTACTAAATTTTGGTAGGTACATACATATTTTTTTAAATAAATCTTGTTGGAAGTCTCAATATTTTATTAGTAAAAATTAATTAGATATTTTGAGTACCTGTTTTCGACTGACTGATCATCAAAGACTCAAATAACATGATGAAAAAAATAATATTTGATTTTACCCCATATTAAAAAATGATGCATGTAATAAAACACGTATAAATGTTTTATACCTATAATGCAATAAATTGACACGAATATAACGATGAACTCCGCCATTGAATCTCTCTCAATATATACATGGTATTTAACCGCTCTTGACATTTATTTGACGTTGGTGTAACCATAATTCATTTCATGTAAAATACGCATTTAAAATTTCCACTTTATCTGTACTAGATCAAATATTTTATACGATTTAAAAAAATATATTTATTATCAGAACCTTATATGGTCATTGACCTTAATATATTATTCAAACGATTATTTTGGAACCATGTAAACAATATAAGCGTGAGTCGTAAACTATTAAACTGTAAATTCAACTAAGGTTACTGCAAAATAATAAATAATTTATTGTTTTTTAAATGACTTACCTGCCAAGGGTTGGTTTCCAGCGTCAAGAATGACATCTCACTCGTCCAAGATGATCGCAGACCAGATGGGCGAAAATTATATCACTTGTATTTATACACTCTATCATCAATATTTACACTGCACTTTGGATTTAAAATAAATCAACAGAATATTAGCAACACTTTACAAAAATACAGTGCGTTTATGACGACGCTCGCGTATATACTGATGACATTTCACCGACGGCTACTGAGACTCACACTTTCCCGATACCTGAAAAAAATGGGAAATTGTATTATTACATAGATTCATTATAATTATGTGATATTTAAGAAACACATACTCGTGTAGTTATATTAATTTATTGATTTACGACCCGAGGTGCTTCATTTTGGAGGGGTTTTTTTATTAGACAACAACGTGTTAATTGTCTTTCGGTGATATTAACTATTATTAGTTACAAAGGTCACCGATTAAATAATCAGTATTTACCTTACAATACAGTAAATCAGAGTAAATCTTAATCAAGACGATCGATCGGGATTTTATTAATATTATTTTCGATCTTCCAGTCGTAATAACCAATCAAATATTATTTTTTTGACTTGAACGGTTTTCGAACCAATGACCACAGTATTTGTAGCTACACGCTTGTTTATTCAATAAAAAACAGGAAAATGTACTGATTATTAAGTAATGAATTCAATCAAATCAATTTTAAAATTCTTGACTTGAGTGGGATTTGAACTCATAACCACATTATTTAAAGCCACGTTTCTTATCCCCTGAGATATTACGCTGGTAATATTAAAAATATATAGAAAGTAATGAAGAAGATTTTATTATGAAAAAAAAATGTATTAAAAGTTATACAGAAATGAATTTATTTATTATTTAAGTGGTGATTATTTACAATAATATTTATTTGTAAGATCTCACGAATTCAATGATTATTGAATGATTTATATAATTAGGGTGAATAATATTTTTCTCATTGTTACTATTCATGTGTATCGTTAAATTGGCTTGTTTAGCTTCGACGGAGTTTTTCAGATATAAAAAGAAAATTCTTTCAACCTGGCTGGATCTAATTGGAGATAGGTAAACCATTACGCAGAGAAATGATTTCACATCGCCTGGGAAGCTTGTTGTAAGTTTTCTCAGAAATTATTCTTTGGGGCGTGTTTAAAATCTGGCGAGTGAAAACACAAAGGGAAAATCGTTTAGAAGCGAATTCGGCAAGAACAGACAACAGAGGCGTACTTTCCGTATAAAAGGGGCCTTCTGTATTTTCAAATTAGAAAAATATTATTTTTTGCTCGGTAACAAAGGAAACGTACTCCTACTCCTGCCAACGGAGACGTCGACTACAGGGCCACATTTTCTCTCCCCTAAAATAATTTAATAATTATTTTTCAAAAATATTATCAATTATCTTAATGAATGCTAAACATACAATTTCGTATAGAAAGTCAACTTTCCAATTGTTACAATTTTTTTTTATATAAATTAATAAGAAATTTGGAATTTACTTATGGTGGAATAAAAAAACATCCAATTATATATTAAAGTTTGAACATACATTTCGTATAAAAACTCGGAAATAGTCTTGGATGGCGGATCTTTTTTTCCTTCAAAGCGTCGAGGGGTGCTGAAAGTTTACCCCAAGGAGAATTTTCCCAAAGAGTCTTCACCGTAACGGGGATGGGGTCGTGGGGTGGTGAGTAGACGAGAAATAAAGAAGGTACGGGGAAATGAGATTATATACATGAAAATAATTAAAGAAAAAATAATGCGAACCAAACAAATCCGCCGGGGGGAAAAAGAAACCAACGGGGAGAAAAAAAGATTTACGGGTAATTCAATATTTTACTTTCAACACCACCTTCTTGAATAATTTTAAACATTTTGTTTGTTTCTCATTACGATTGTCAATAATTGAGAACTTGTCGAGAACGACTAATGAACTTTTGGTTAAACAGGCTTTAACCACAATAAAACCTCATTAACTAACTATTATTAAATGCTGCCCACTGATTGTAATTAATGAGGTCCACGCGTATAAACACAGTTGTATTTCCAACATTCCACACAATCGTTTATTATTAATTGATTTCATATAGAAGGTAATTAAAAAAATATATGATTTTTACATATTGTGCAATTGAATACAATTAATTATTTTTTCTTAAAACATTACTTATTTTTTCAACGAGTTGTCTAGTATCAAAGACAACTCTAAACCACTAAAATTATTTTTGACTTTAACACTAACGTTACGAACAAGTGAGTCGATTTTGATATAATTTTTTTTATTCAACTCGATTTTTAAAAAGGTTTGAGACGATTTTTTACGATATTAATGTACAACTAGGTAGGACTTAAAAATAAAAATAAAATCGTAAGTCATCTTTGATATATATATGTATATAAAAACCGTTTCAAACCTATTTAAATATCGAGTGGCAGCAGTTATTAACCTTTTCTATCAGATTGACTCTTTTGTTCGGAATGTTAAAGTCAAAAATAATTTTAGTGGTTAAGAGTTGTCTTTAATACTAGGCAACTCACATATATATAGATAGATGCAAAAAATTTGCTTTAAAAAAATGCTTTTGCAAAAAAAAATTATATCAATTTATACATATAAAATAAAAACAGAATCATTTTCATCTATCATTTTCGGAAGACTTTAGATATCTCAGTCGCGATCATCCCAAACTAATAATAAAAACACAATAATCATATTACTTACTGCGGTGATTTCTTATTATTCAAGTCTTTATAACCGACATCACCGATATATTAGCAGACCATACAACTGGATGTATAAATATCAAGATGCCGGACCAAGCAGGTGAGTTTGATGGAGGCGAATACAAATCGTCTCACTCAGACTCGTCTACTTGGTCAACACATTGTTACTTTAGACATGCAGAGATGAAAAAAAAAAAATATATATATATATATATATATATATATATATATATATATATATATATATATATATTATATTGACTGATAGATAATTTAACACTCATATAATGTATAAAAAAAGTACGGGAATAAATAGAACACAAAGAGTTAAATAATAATAAAGTAGGTATTGTATAAAGTCTTTAATAGTTGAACCTTTAATTACTAAAACTGTGCAATTTATATAATGATGAAAGTGTACACAAAATATTTTTATTTATTTATATAGTAAAGCATGAACCATCATCACCTTGCCATTACAGGAAAAACCTAATGCGGTTCGGCAATGATGGACATTTGTCAGAATTATATAAGTAAGAATATAAAAAACAGAAAAGATGCAAGATAAAAGAAACGTAAATATATAAAAAAAATACAACGTATTATAAAAAATATCAAGTATCTTTACTGGATGTTCTTACATCACGAATGCTTAAGGTAAAGGAATTCTTTCATACTTCTCATTATTATGACATTTTATAATAATAGTAAATCCGTTTAAATCAAATAGTATAATTAATAATTGTAGCACTTTACACTGAGTTTATAATCACTGTTAATAAATATAGTGTATATTGTTTACCGTTTAGTGTAGAATGTATGATAATGTAGTAGTGAGGATGGATGGATGGATATAGGCAGCGAATAGGTTGCGATGCCGTTGGTGACTGCGGGCGGCGCCCCCGGCTGTGAGGCCGTAGCCCCCGGGGCTGGGGACACGCCCCAAGGCGGGGCCTGCGCGTCATACATGGGGACGGGGAACCACTACCACCATCACTAAGTACTACCACTAACTCCCCACTTCCGCTCCTTATTCTACATCTGACCAACATGCAAAAATACTAACATAACCAAACCATTCAATCATTAAAATTAATTATTTCAAAACAAATAAAAAATAAAAACACTCATTCATAATGAATACACATATCATTCAAATACACCTTTAAATTATAATAAATATAAATATCAACAAATCTAACGCTACTTTATAGTGTTGTGCATATTATTTTTATTGGGAGATTTAATTAATTTTGTTTGAGAATCCGTGTGTCTTGCAGGGTGGTGTTTGGGGTGTAGACGTAAGGGTGGTAGGAGACTCCCTTCCCATACTCCATTCGTAGTATTATCATCATCAGAATCACCACCACCAGGGCAAAATATTTACACAGACCCTATGTACAATAGACACTTTCCGAATCCCAAAAACATATTGCCTATTTTTGTATGCACATTGCACCCCCATACATAAATACCGGAGAACCCTCTTATTTATACTGAAAATTCATCATGTACCCTTACAAACTATCGAAATCTTATAACCCACAATGATTTATAAATCAATTCAAATATATTCTGTATATTTGCTTATGATTTTAATTTATAAAATGTTGATTGTGTTGAATTCTGGGTGGAATTCCATAATTTAAAGAAAATTGTTTTGTAATTTCTACAGTATTTTATTAGAATGTCTAAATACTTTCTAGAGACTTGTATTTGAGGATTAGAACAAACAGTTTTCTTTAGTTTTAATGTATGTTGTGGAGGAAAGTGGATTTTTCTGGACAGATTGGTTGTATTTATATTATTCTTAATAGATATTGCTATTTTAATACTTAATATCGAGGGTATACTGCCGCAATGATATATTCATAGTTTTGAGATAATGGCGAATTGGTGAAAAAAAATTCACAGTCTTAACAGAACTATAAATTTATGGAATATATTTGAAAAATTTAAAATGTGGTCTTTTATCTCTTTCCAAATATAACACAATTATTAAAGGTACCTCTATTTTAACTACCAGAACTAACTAACTAAGAGAAACTAAAAATGTTAATTTGACTTGGTCAGTTTTTTTTCTCTCAAAATATTGATGATACGACTAAGTGTGTTTTGGCAGTAGATAAAGTAATAAAAACATATAGAAATTCATATACAAAACCCAATCGTCAAAATATGATTTAGTGCATTTTAGCAGTATACCCTCGATAATAAAAAATAAAAATATGGAACACTCCTTATACGTTGAAATGTAAAATTTTGTTTTATTTATAATAAAATTTAAAAAAATATAAAAGAAATTGATATATTTTTTATTTTATTTATTTAGGAGGAATCGCCTCAGTATTTACCTTTCAATCCAGGAAATCAGAGTAAACCTGGATCAAGACGATTTTATTAATATTATTCCCGATCTCCCAGTCTTAATAACAGATCAAATCAATTTAAAAATTCTTGACTTGAGTGGGATTTGAACCCATGACCACAGTATTTGTAGCCACGCTTCTTATCCCTTGAGCTATTACGCTGGTTAATCGATATATCTAACTGGTAAACAAGTTTTTTTTTAAAAAAAGACTAAGATTTATATTCTGTAGTCTTGTAAAATGTTTTTAAGGCCAATTAAAAAGGCACCGAAATGGGATCAAGTGAAAAGTATGAATGAGCAGGGAAATGAGCACAAAAGGTCCAGGATCGATTTTCAGCGGCACGGGTTAATGAAAGTTTCCTTTCACATTCACCGCTTACTCTCATTTTCATTAATGCCTGAGGCTCTGTTGATGTTCCCATCTCGAAAAACACACACACACACATCCACATCTAACCACTATACACCCCCTGGCTTTTGCATACCACCCATAACTACAACCCTTGTATGTATGACTATTGCACCACGCAGCGTTTGCACACTGGACGGACTTTCATTGTTTTTCACCATACCCCAGATTCATTCAAAACAGGCACCATGTGAATGCATATTAAACAATTTAACCATTCAATAGTAATGTCGTATTTTGTATATGATATTCAATAATTTCGGGTTCTGCTTATCCGTTATTGCTACTTTAATGTAATAAATCAGAAAGACTCCAGAAACCATCACACCATATTATTCACATCATGACCAAAACAACCCATTACTATTACAATAGTAACACATCGTGATATATTATAAAAACATGGAAGAAGCCACAATTTTCTAATATAAGAAATTAAAGCAAAATGTCAATAGTATGACATGCGCTTTTAAATTAATATAATGAGTGCATTTATTTTATTGATTATATAGCAATCAAAACTGAAGTTATTTTTTAAGTAAGAAGTAAAAAAAATAAATTGATTTGATCAGTTATTACAACTGGAAGATCGGGAATAATATTAATAATATCCTGATCGATCGTCTTGATCCAGATTTACTATAATTTCCTGGCTTGTAAGGTAAATACTGAGGCGATTATTATTATTAAGTCGGTGACCTTTGTAACTAGTAATAGTTAAGATCACCGTCAGACAATACATTTACACGTTGTGTTTAAAAAATATTAAAAATTTCTAAAAACCTGCTAAGCATACCCTCGGGCGTATATAAATAAATATAAATACAAGCAATGCAGTGCTCCAATAATGAAACATTTTTGTACACTTGAACGAAATTTATATATAAGCTATTAAACCTTGCTAAAATTATTATTGTGATAGATTGACTCATCTATTGAATATAATAATTATTTAAAATTTGTTTATATTCAGAACTGAGAAATCAAATATAATAACTGATTTCCTGGATTATAATGTATAAAGGACTGTCATTTTGTCACACTCATACTTTAAAATTATATTTTCTTACATTAGAATTGACAAGCATTATTCAGTGGTACAAGCAAAATACACGATTATTATACAATTAAGAAATTTGGTATAAATATTTAACTGAATTAAACGGAGATAATTTTTCATCAAAGAAAACCAATTAAATTGATTACCACTGGTAGGTCGAGAATAATATTAATAAAATCCCTTGGTAGGTAGACCTGGATTGTAAGGTAAATACTGAGGAGAAATCGATCAGAGCCGCTCTATCGGTGACCTGTATAACTAGTAATAGTTAATATCACTGACAGAAAATTAACACGTTGTTGTTAGTAAAACACCCTCTAAAGAAAACTCGTCGGGGTATAAATGATTATATTCCTTTTTTTTACTTCGTATTCAAAATTTAAATAAAAAAATGTCAAAAAATCCACACTCTCTCTTTCCAATTTCCATACTATATTATTTTTATACATAAAACTATTACAGACAAAATCAGCAGTTGACTCGTAGCTGACATTTCTGTAATGACAGTACGCCAATAACTGAAAAAAATCAGCGTAACTTACCAAAATAGATTAAAAAGACACCCGAATGTACTAACGAGGGACTTATTGACCGTAGACTACGCAAGACGTCTACAAAAATAAATAAATATAAAGACAACTTGACTTGCCAACAAGATTCAAGGACTGACAATGATGATTACTTGATAAAACAAGTATGAATACTTGAACACATATAATTAAAACACAACGCCGGGATTGAGTCGTCACTGGACAACCAACCTTCAAGACAATATTACAACAACGACGAGTAAGATGTGTTTTGACAGGATAAATAAATTTAAAAAAGGATTTGTTTATGATATATTGTATTGTTCAGACCTACAAAAAAGCTGATCCACTTAAAATAAGTAAGTAGCAGATGGATTGAGTGATTGGATTTCCATGTTGTAGTGATATTATATATGGAGGTGTGCAGGTGAAGTGCAGAGTAATGCAACCTTCAAATGGATGTTCCCTGTAAACTGACAAAGCCTGAGGCCATTCAATGCCAAACCTACCTACATTTATATTTATACAAAATACAACTAAACAACTCAAATACATACAAATTCTATTCGATATAACACTTTCATTATACCCATTATATGCATATTATTACCCATTATATGCATATTATTACCCATTATATGCATATATCAAGCCAACTAACAAATGAAAATAGTTCAATTATAAATTAAACTATTATGTATAGTAGTACAATTTCAATTGTTTATTAATGATGTGGAGATTTACAATAGGTATAAATAAATAAAAATACGAGCTGAAATAACTGCAGAACTTAGAAAAAGAGCCTCGCTTCAAGCACAATGCTGTAGGCTTTAACTGAAAGTAAACGCCTGAAAGCCTATTAGGGTAACCAACGTTCGCTTCCTTCAATGTTTTCTTGATAGTTACATTTATATTATTTATCTTTTCTTAAAAATACACTTTTTGTTTAATTTTATATTCAATTAAAATTGAATATAAATTAAGAGTCATTTTAAGAGTAAATAAATTTCATCCTGTGAGGTAAAAATAATACTTATTTATTTATGGCATGATTTTTATCCTAAATGATTTTGGATTTAATAACCCTACTGAAATTCCATTTTTACTTTAATAATTGTGCGGTATACATAAGGAAAAAATAATTTGTCAATTAAGTTGATTCCACCATTGATGTATTTGGAAGCCAATATAAAAAAAATAAAAATATTTTTATTAATATGCTACTCTTCGACTACACCAAAATTATTGTTTGTATGTATGATTTTATATTTAAAAAATAAAATATTGAATACATAACTTTACTTTTTCATGTATGTAATATATATTATGGAGGTTGAAAGTCCACTTCTTAAAATGTTATGTTTTATTCAAACTATGTAAAATTCCAACTAAACAAAGGAATTGTTATACTATGTATGTAATTATCAATTTTAAAATTTCCTCTTTTTTGTATGGTGGATATGAGAATGTGAATATGATTGAAAATATAAAACTAATTAAATTAACTGAAAAGTTAGGTAGGAAAAGTAAGTTAGAGAATAATATGGTAATAATAAAATGGATTTAATTTATATTATTGCGAATCCCGATCTTCCCTTAAAAATCCTCACTCTATTAAAATATATATTTAAAATAAAAATATGTATGTCGATCCAAGTGAGGAATCATGGAACCAAATATGTATATAAATTTTATTGGTATCGATGATAGTGACTGAATTAATTTTAGTATTTAATAATTATCATATAGATATTTTATTAATACCGCTGCTGATGACGATTAAAAGAATATTAATATTTTATTGGTAGCGTTGCTGATGATGTTGCAACGTATATGATTATATTATGAATAGTGGTGATGATAGTAATAATGTGTGTGATTAAAATGACTAACCCAATCATAAGACATGTAAATAAAACCAAATATGTCTCGAGGAAACGTAAGTTCATTTTACCAATGAACTTCCAAAACTGATATTATTTTTAAAAATAAAATAAAATTTCCAATAATCCACTCGACTCAAATTTGGTTTTACCCAAAAAAATCGTTATTTAGTTTTTAAGCATTATATTTTGTAACTGTTTTGTTAATATTGCTTTTGTCGTTGTTATTATTTATTAATCTTCAAATTTGTAAATGGGTTTTTATTTTTTTTCCCATTCTTTCTATAATTGAATACTGGTACTCATGTCAAATTTGAATAAAACATTCTCATGTTAGTTAAGGTATAAAGATGTAAAAACTTATGCATAATAAAGAAATTGTAATATATAGGTAATCTAATTAGACATAAGAATAGTGTTGTTAGTATGGAGCTGTGTTGATTTGTACGTGTTTAAAATTTAATGAACAAATATTAATAAAATAATTATAAATAGAGTGAATTCAGAGTGTATCCAGGAATAAGTGTATGAATTGTATTTATCATAATATTTGAATGTAATATTTTGGTTAATATCCGGATATGGTGACAGTATAGTAGTTGGATGCCCCTGGGGTTGCTGGGAGCCAGCCTCCCCCTGGATGAAGAGGGGGCCACCTCTGCTGCTATTGGTCCACACAACCCTCAGGCTTGTAGCCCAACCAACCCCCGAGCTAAACTCACACCCTCACAAGTACGATAGTCACATCACTACACTTACTACACTTCCATATCCTACTGCATTATCTCTACACACACACTAACAGCCCATTGTCAACCCCCTGCCTTATATGTGTGTGTATGGGTGCACGAGGGGAAGATCAGATTTGATACTAGAATACCTATGTTCATTTTCACGACAAATTCTATTGATTTTCCATGGAACAAGACTCAGCGTCTAGATGCATCGTCAGCTCGGGATAAGGCTTTCATTTTAGGACAGATATTACTTCAATGTATTTGATCCCTTCCTTCATATATTTATGAAGTTAAAAAATACTAGAACCCATTCCCAAATTTAGATTATGTTGTGATTAACTAAAATTATTACAAATTTCGATTTATTAAAAAAAAAATTTAAAAATTCGATATGTGTAAAAACAAATATCTTTTACACAAACACACATAATTTATACTAAATACCACTACATTTTTACTACTGAAGTTCATCAATAGGTTTAAGTCATCATCGTAATAAAAAATAGGTATTTCATGAATGTTATTATAAATGTATTATGAATGTTACATAAATGATATTAAAAATCTATGATAAAAATAATGACCTAAAGTATTAGAAATTTTAATAATTGTGAATAAATCTCATGTAAAATTGGTTATACCTAATCATTAATAATAATAAATAAAACATCTTTAAGAAATTGTAAAATAATAATATTATATCCATGACATTAGGTGTTCTTTTTCAATTTTGAAGACTGATTACACCCGTTTGTATATTTAAAGTTAGAAGAAAATTCTCAGAAATTGGACTAATTGCTTCATATGGAGAAAATATTTCGACTCAATTAAATAAAAATTCTTAAAGTACGACAAATTAGTCGAGAAGATGTATTTATTATTAAATAAAATAAAAGGAATGATGTTCAGAATTGTATGTGATCAGAATTGTAATTTATAAATGTTTTTATATCCACCCACATGTTTCACAATTTATAATTGAGTCATTAATTAAGTTAATACTTTTCTCTATCCTTTTCAACGTAATTATTTTAACAAATAAAAATCCTTTGTGAATATTTATTGATGTGAAAAATAATGATTTCAGTGTATTGTATAGGGATTATTTTTTAGTTATTTATCCATGGTGAAATACAATAAAGAGCACTTAAAAAATACCATTATCCTATTCGTCGACAGGAAGGCTTATTTGTCTCTTCATCTTTTCACTACCGGACTGGGATTTTATACGCAAAACAAACATGGAATGTTTTGTGCAAAATGCCAAAATCAAACATCTATCCATTACTGACAATTCGACACGTTATTGATACAGCCTTGATCTTTTATGGGATGAAATAATCTCATGGAGAGTATCGCTTGTGTGGGAGAAATACGGATCAATAGTTACAAGTACATCACAATACAATTAGACACACCAGCTACTACAATAATCTTCACATTCAATACAATATTTTTTTTGACATATAATATAACAAAAATTACATTTTTGCCAATTTATTTTTTTCACATACACTCCTTTGTTTTAAGAGATAGGTTTATTATATTATGACAGAGTAATAACGTAAAAATAATTGAACTTCCAAAAAATCGACGATATCACGTTATAAAAAAATACGACCGTCCCATCAAAATGATTGACGTTTCGAATCAGAACAAATCCGCAGGTCCAACGAATAATGGAAACCATTTTTTGCAGAGTAAAAAAAAAGGCTGCAAAAGGACACTGGATTTCTGTATACTCGGTTTTTTATCCCTCGTTATCGAAAAACTTTGAGGTAACTAAATTATAAAACATATCAAATATTCTTTTCAAAGCAAAATATACATAACATTTCTTTTTATTTAGATTATTTCGACTCTATTTAATCGACATCTTAATATCATCATCAGCAACAACTTATTGATTTGTGGTTTCTGTTTTAAGTTAACTAAACTTTTAATTGCCTCAATTCGTATAATTTATCACTCATTTTCACATATTTAAAATGTATTTTACAGTTTTATACTGGGATTAAATATATAGTTTTTGGTCTCATCCTTCGATAGAAAATTTTATTTTATTTTATGAAATGTATTTTATATTGAAGGGCTTTTTAGTATGTAGTCAACAACAGTCAGTCTTATATATATAAATTCGTAAGGGTATTGATTCAGTCGCCTAATAGGAATGTACTTAATATTTAATAATATGTAAAAATAACTGTTTTTTATTGAATAACTCCTTATTGTCATATTGATCACATGTACTATCCATTCGTGCAGTGTCAATAGAGATTCTTGATTACACATATAGATGTTTATAATGAACTGCGTTAGTAAACTCACCAGGATACCAATATTATTTATAATTCAATTTGCACGATACATCCAAACCATACAATATTTATAAAGAGGACACAGCTTGTATTGCGTGCAAAGAAAGAATTATACAATCACCAAATCTGCACCTCTCTCTCTCTCTCTCGTCCATATTTTTATAATATCTTTATTAAGTTGAAATAACCAAATCAAGTTCAAATCTTTTCATATTACCTTTTTTGTTATAAAATCATAGTGCAAGTGTAATAAATTTGTTGTTACTTATAAAAACTGTCTCTGTATGATGTTAATTTTTTTTGTCAATAAACTATAATATGAATAATTTATTGTCATTTAATCCAAATGCAGCTTACAATGAACTTTTATCTATTGAATCGCCATCAAATATATTGTGTATAATAACGTGCATCACTCATACATGTAAACGTTGTGTACACGCAATAGAATTTGAATTAGCGAGACGGCGAGGCGGTAGAAACACACACACACACATACACACGAAACCTGCTGATGCATGAATTCTTTAGTATAGTGCCCCACATTTATTGTCGTCTTTACAAGTATTATTGGCATCTCTATATATATATATATATATATATATATATATATATATATATATATATATATATATATATATATATATATATATATATATAACAACCAACAACATAATATATATATATATATATATATATATATATATATATATATATATATATATATATATATAATATATATATATATATAACATATATATATATAAAATCATTGGTAGCTTAGTAATGAAATAATTACAAATAACACACTGAGAGCAAAAATGACTAATCAATCCATAGAAGTCTTTTTAATTTACTTACGACCAAACGTGACTTAAGATAATTATTATTTTTTCCGCAATCTGATGAAAAATCGTGATCATTATTCCATATCTTCCTATTACAACACTCTTTAAAATATTTTATGTTAATACCTACTTAGCCTCTAATTTTTTAAATTCACTGCTTTTGGCTTGTTTTTGGACAATTTTTACCTAGGTCTAGTAGATAGATGTCTTCATGTGTCTCTTCCAAGCAGAATTTATTTTTTCATATCGAATAGTTTAGGTGTTATTGTTCTTAACAAAATCCTTACAAATAATCCTTTAATTTTAATGGAACCTTCAACTAGTGAACTAAAAAATATTATCATTTGAACACCACTCAGTTATAATTTTACTTCATATTTTTTTAGCTCGCCTATATATATATATATATATATATATATATATATATGTTTGTGTGTGTGTGTGTTTTTAGGTTGAGGCGCTGCTTCTACCGCCTCGTCACCTCTTTTTATTGCGTGCACAGAACGTCTACATGTATTCGTGACTGGGAATGCATGGCATTTCTTTGGATAAAAGTTCATTGCCCAATAACTTTTGAGTTTGCTGGGTCAAATCTGTTAGCATCACTTATAAAGCTACATTAGTTTCTATAAGAGCCCTCCATCATAACACTGGCATTATTCTAGTAAGATGAAGATTGATCTATAAGATTGTAATGAAGCTGTCGTAATGAGTTGGTGGTTACAGGTTATAGGTTGTATTAGTGAATGGTATAAGGTTAACCAGATCTCGACGGGGTACGCGCGTGCTGACTGCTTATAAATCCAACCACTGTGCCTTACCTGCACTCATTCCACTAAATTAAATACCTATATTAATCTATTAAGGATGGCCCTATAAGTGTGATTCAAGGTATTTAAATGCTTCCTTAATATAGTGTAGTTCGTAGTAGGTAATATTTAATAATAAAGTGGTAGTAGTGCGGTATTAAATCATCCATATTCCACGCTGTGCCTGCCTTGTCTCTGCGCACGAACGCCACGCGAGCAAATTACTTTGCCCTCAACATGCTTCTTCATATTATTCTTATTATACTTCTCATATTACATTCCTTTTATTTCAAGCCTCCGAAAAATGAACAGAGAACATGTTTTTTCGCACTCGCAACACCTGCATATATCTTATGTCGTGTCCACATTTTATCGATTAAAAAACTCATGTAGGTACAAATCGTACGGAATGCAACCGAAAGCATGTTTACAATGTAAATAACACATAGCTTTAAATTTATTATATTTGTATTAAGTATAATATATTATTAATGAAGTTTACTATAAAATTAAAGCTAAGAGGCGCTTGTTCAATCCCCGTACTAGGTGTAATGAGGTAATTTATTTTTTTGTATATAAACAAGAAAATTATTTGCGACGACCTTTCGACTAGGCTCAATAACAAAATTATCGGTAAACTCAAGTTTATTTTTAATAATATATTTGTACTGTGATGATGTGATGAAGCATTCAAATAAATCGTCTTTTAGTCCAGTCAATTTAGGAATTAGTTAAATACTCCAGTCATAATTATAGTCAAATTTATAAACCAAAATCGCATCGGTACATAATATATGATTTTTTTACAAACAAAATCTGTCGCAATTTTTATGATCTACAATTATTATTTATATGTCAAAATCATTGAAGCCATAGAAACTGAGATAACCATGAACAAATGTTAAAACACTAAAATGAAGGTTTTTGCAAATCTTCGTTGGTTTCATTCCAAGATTTACCCTTTATTTCACTTTTAATTTCAGGACTATTTGACTAACAGGTGTCTTAATATAATGAAAATGAAAAATGTATATATGACATTCAGCCACATGAATGCAAAATAGTATAGAAAAAATCCACAAAAAAGAACCTTTGTCCAAGTGAATCATGGGGACCATTTAACCTCATTTTCATTCTATGTACATATAACTTTATTCTGTATACTTTATGAATCAATAAGAAATTTTACTTATCAAGTTTCATAATCCTATTGTGGCCGAAAGAAGATTTTAAGCAATTTATCATAATATCTCATTTAAAGTAGATATGTTTTTTTATTATTATTAAGAGAAAACAGTCGTCTGGAATACCAGAGAACCTACATCTCTGATGGAGCTTTTTTCAAAGGATTTTTTAGACACAACAACGTGTTAATTGTCTGTCGGTGATCTTAACTATTACACAGGTCACCAACTTAATAATCGCCTCAGTATTTACCTTATAATCCAAGAAATCAGAGTAAACCTGAATGAAGTCGATCGATCGCGATTTTATTAATATTATTCCCGATCTCCCAGTCGTAATAACCGATCAAATCAATTTAAAAAAAATGCTTTGAGCGGGATTTGAACCCATGATCACAGTATTTGTAGCCACACGTCTTATCCCCTGAGCTATTACGCTGGTATTCTATGTACATATAACCTTATTCTGTATACTTTATTAATCAATAATAAATTTTACTTAATCTTACTTATCAAGGTTCATAATCCTATTGTGGCCGAAAGAAGATTTTGTGCTATTTATCATAATATCTCATTTATAGTAGATATGTTGACAAAATGATCTTGAATATACATACATATGTATGTATAAAGCTTGTGTTATATGTTAGGGAAGAAGTGAGCGATGTTAATAGGTCGTAGTGTTCTGTTGTTGTTCTTAAGAGAGATCAAAGGACAAGTTGAATTCATCTCCACCCTCTTTGCCATGACCAGGCTCATGATAAACCGTTTGATCAACCAAACTTCAACATTATCCAAGAGGGTGGGTCTCCATCACGGACAGGGTTTTACTTGTTGCGTTTGAGAAACTCATATAAAGCCTCTGTCGATTGTGCAAAGTTAATTTGCATGTTGGTTGTTCTGTCCGAAGGTATCGTTCATTGTGATAACATTATCAAAGGAAAACTTCGCTGTGGTTATTTGATATCGTATTAAATGATCCAATTAATAATGCGAGTACGCTGAATAATGATAGTTGGAGCCGGGATGAGTATGAACGGTGATGCTGTATGAATATTGAAGAGGTTCATTGTTATTAAAACAATGGCAAGCCACTTGACCACCGGGGGGTCCTGTTCTATGGAATATGTTCCAATTACAGCAACTGTTCGACTGTGCACTCAGCAAACAAGGGGACATCGCCTCCATATCAACTACACTTCACCACACACAATCAATACTGGACTTGAAATAAGAAGAGCTTGGCATATTCGTATTTATTTATAAAGAATAAGGTTATTTCCTTGAGAAATTGTTCTGCAGCCTTCTGAGACGCCTTCCAGGTGCGATTCACGGCAATGGAGTCACTTGGTAGATCTACTAGATCTTAAGTACTCATTGCTGTGTGATGGCCTGGGAAACCATCTCTATTATATTCTCCCTTAAAGGCTATGGTGGCCTGGCCAACCCCTTGAAGGGACTCCCGCCAATAGGGAAGGCATCACGGTATTTTCTTTAAATCGTTCTGCATAAATTAAATATAATTTAATAGGTTTGTTTTCTTTTTGCAGGTAAATTATTAGTCAGTCTTTAGACTACTTTTATTTGGTGCGCATTTGTGCATTTTGTGCGTTTTTGTGACCTTCATAATGAACAGTGAAAAAATGCACTTTTGACATGTGCTTTGGGAATTTAAACAAGGCAGTAGTTCTAAAGTTACGGCTCAAAAACAGTTCAAGAGACACGATCTTTAAAGAAAAGCCAAGAACTGGTCGTCCTTCTTTCGTCGATGACGATATTTTTTAAGTCAATGTAGGAAACAAAATCCACGTCAGACAACTAGAGATTTAGCAGAAAAACATAAAAAATTGTAAAAAGTGGGAAGTTTCTTTTTTTATAGAGAGGCGTGCGATGCCTTAAACGTACACCGTACAGACGGTAATAGGGTTGCTTTGCTGTACTTTTGATCGTTTTTTTGTTAATTAGTCCCTCGCCCGAGGCTCAGACGAGGCATTAACTAACAAAAAACCGATCATAAGTGTAGCTAAGTAACTCTACTATCGTATTTACGGTGTACGTTTACGGTGACGTACGCCTGGGAATCCATTACTTTACACAGGTCACCAGTAATCGCCTCAGTATTTAACTTACCATATAGGAAACTAGAGTAAACCTTGATCAGGACGATCGATCAGAATGTTACTCGTAATAACTGAGCGAGATTCGAACCCTTGACTACAGTATTTTTAGCCACTCGTTGGTTAATAAAACAGTATAAAAAATCTAACCTGTTTTAGCACCATCTTAAAAATTTGATAAATTGGTTTATTTCCGATCGAATTAATTCGAAAAAAGAAAGTTTTCAGTTTCAAAGTCATGTATTTGTATTTATGCGCCCATTCCTTGAGATATTATTCTAGCGCCCCATACATATAATAGATAGATGGTCTCACGACTATTATTATGGCCGTATACTAGTAACTGAAATATAAGTTAATAATAAAGAGTATATGAAGTGCTTGACAATAATAATATAACATTAGAAATCCCCTTATTTGTAGTGGGCACCATACCACACCACGTGTCGGCCACGTTTCTCGTGTTGTTACTGTGGAGGCTTTATTAAACGACACCCACCTTACTTTATTAAAATATCACCCTCTTCAACCACTTCACTTTATAATAATATCAATGAAAATATACACAAGGTCTCATGTCTTCATATGGCAGAACTAAACCAAGTAAAATAATTATTTTGCATACATATTAGAATATATAGCGGTTGTTGTAAAGATGAAACACATCACATTTTGTAGTAATTATAATGCTTTTGTTCCACGTTTTGTAAAATATTCGCGACATGGGGATGAAGGGGGACGATTTTTACAGACATATGGCTACAATCAACTGTTTGCATAAACCATATCAAGTGTGTTTAATTATTGTTATATTTATGTCCACACATTGTCACAGAATTGTTAAACAAATCATTGTTAATTATTCAGAGTTGTTTATTATACCTTGATGACATTTCATGCATCGGATCTATAATGTGCCGATGGTTTGATTATAGTAATTAATGATCATTAGGCATATAAAAAAGTAAGAATGTAGACAGGTTTGTGGGTGTGTTAATTATATACTTTAGATTGCCTTGTCCTTTGAAATATTTTTTAATAAATATATTATATTTTTGTATTTTATTATTTTAATTCTAAACATGATTTTTCGATGATGAATAAATTCATTTATTTCTTATATAGTAGAATAACCTACCTTTACTTGTTTTTTGGCTGGGCCTCAAGTATAGAATACCCAACAAGCCAACATTAATTTCAATTCAGAAGAACATTTATAACGATTGCATAAAATACATAATTTCACCTATATAATTGTATTGAAATTTTATTTTTAGTATGCCTATGTATAAATAAAAAAAATTGTTACAGCTAAAAATATTTTTAAACATGATTCAATTGTATATTTTATAATATTTTTTTTTGTGCCTGTTTAAGAATCACTGGCATAATAATAATTTCTATCGTTCAATATGCAACCCCTTATACTAACATTATAGATTGAAAGATACATAGTTTTATTGACGAGTATATCGTGAATTCGTAATCGAAGAATCGTGATGAAAAATAGTGATTCGTGATAATGATCATTCGCCAATGGGACAAGTGTTAACTTTCACTTTCAATAATAATTGTATTAAGCCGAGTTATAATATTAGATATTATGGTGGTGGTTAGTTATCTATAACGTCCGATCTGAAATGCTGTGTCTCTGTTGGTGTGTAGTAAAGTGAACACCATAGAAGGTTCGCCTATAAAATATATTTTTATGGTGCGGTGCATCGCCATCAGTGCGGCTAATCTATACGTTGCCCCGGGCTGGGATTCGAGACCCAGCGCCTGCTTACAACTACCATATACTACATGTGCGTATCAAAACTATAGGTACACCCATACATTTTAAATAAATCTTTATACAAACCCAACACAAAAAAAACAAGTTTTTGATTTTAGTTGTAGTCTGGTGACAAAGGACCTCAGTTATAAATTAATTCAATAGTTTACCAACCCATACATTGAAACCAACCTACCCCTAAATTAAAATAATCTACAAACTATAGAGTTTACAAAAAAAAAGATTTATTTTTATTGTTTTTTTTTTCATCTATCAAAATTTAAAAAAAATCATTCTCGCTAGAGCTATATTATTTTCAAAAGATTGAATATTAAAATTTCTACTGATAAACAATTGAATTCCTTTGACTAAGACCCAGTAAGATGTGCCTTATTATGACTAGTTAAGTCTAGTCTAAAGACCTTATATGTATATTGTTTATGAGTTATATAAAAAAGGACCAGTAATTTTAAAATAAATAATGGCATTTTACCAAGTAGACAGACAACAAGACTACCAATTTTTTAAATTACTTACAACATTTAACATTATATTAAAGTTCGAGAAGAGGCAGGTTTGAGTCCTGCCTGAGATGATTGATGTATCGAGGTTAATTCATTTTTATAACACTTTAATAGAATGTTAAAATATGTAAAATCTCCCATTGGCCCAACTGATTTCACAAAAATATTTTATGAATTAATTACAAAATAATAATTCTACATGGTTTATAATAACTCTTTTTAAATTGATTTCTAGAATAATGCAAAGATTATCAATTCCATTTTATTTAACGAAGCAATGATTGAATTCTAATACAACATCAGATAGCAGAGATTCAACTTGTCAGCTTTTGATATATCAAGATGTTGGTCTATTCAAAAAGCTGGTGAATTTAAATTTCAAATCGTGTAACCCTCAGACACTCGAACACGATTTAGTGGTTTTTTTAGAAGTGAAAGAGGCAGATTCACGCGTGCACATTTAGGGGGTGATTTCACAACCCCTCTTCGATACCAGTCGAGATTGTTTTACCCCATAGTTACTCTGCGTGAGTGTATAATACTTTCACCCTTATTTTGTTTCTCTAAAGGGAATCTTCGAAAGAGTTTGACACGTCCCAAATATATGGAAAATATACGATTATTTAAAAACATGTCCGATAGATTGACACAAAAATAATTCGTTGTTAGAGAATTTGTTTTTTTTTTATATTATGAGTTTTTTCGGGGGGCGTTTGTCCGATAAATATGCTATTAAAGGATAATTACAGTATAGTTGGCGGTTTCAATCCCCCAAAGGGAATGACGAAGCTATTACAAAACGAATGCCAAATTAAATTGTCCTCTATGAATTGAGGTATCATTGGGGGGAAATCAGCATACATTATACAAATTGCTCGTCTAAAAAATTCATAAGTATTTAGATCAAACTGTCAATATTCTAGTAATATTATCAAATCAACTATTGTACTCACTTTATTATATAAAACTATGAAAATATTAGAATATTGGTATTGTTGGAAAGTAGTTGCTCTGTCAAACGCAGTATGAGATTTGTGAAACCAATTCCCCTTCAATGTTCTTTGATGCTGACTCTAGATTAAAATTTCGATCTCTTCTATAATAACACTCTTTATATAATATATTGGCGGTATAATATCATCAGCAACCCCCTAATATCTTTTGGGTTAATATTTAATTATTGAATATAGTCATTTTCTTATGTCTGTCTGGAGAGTGAGAAAAAAGTGAAACATTCAATCGAGATATAAGAGAAAAGTGTAATCATCAATTGTTTCAATCAATTCTACATACGATTTGATTGAAAAAAATATTTTTCAATCAAATTGTATGTATCAAATAACCCATCAAATTTTCAATCAAATATTTTGTTAATTTACACTGTCTTATTTGAGACACACACATTTTTTTTTTCATAATTGAATATTATCTAAAAATTTAAATGAAAATCCTCAGGTAAGTTTTAAATAAAAATATTCTCATTCCTATAATGTATTTTATTTATTCATACTTTTAATAAATACATTGCAATAACATACACATTTTTTTTCATTCATTTGGTTGAATAATCATTAATTTATAATATTACAATGTGTGATTTTATCAAAGGTGCATTATGAAATTTATACATATACAAAAACAAATTTTACTGATCATATTTTTATTTAACAAATTTCTCAGAATATTTATATATAAGTAATAACAACCACTCAGGTAATTTTTTTTTTAATTAACATATTTTTTTATTTATCTTTTGACTGGAATATATTAGTATGTCGTTTGATCGAAATTGAAATGCATTCTGTCATTCTCATAATAGATAATTGCAATTCCAATAGCTGTCATTATACTCCAATAATATACAAAAACTCTTTTCTACTCAACATGCACAACCAATAATTTTTATGTTAATAAGAATCTCATTCATAACGAGATATTCTCCTGTTGGTTTTGAGTTAATAAATGTAATGTTATTTGCCAATGGTTTCAGAATGATGGATAAAGAGAGGGAATAGCAGATGCGATATAGTCTTATAGGGTAGTGTATGATGTTAGCCCTGGGGGTGAAGGGTGTATGGGGTGTGCAGTTAATTTATGTTAATCCGGCATCGAACTCTGTTTGTTCACTTCGGTAACATGCATATGTAACCCCTTGTGCCATCATCACTACTCCTCTTTAATGCCATCGCCACCATGGAGACATCATCCATATGCAATCATCGTCAAGGACCTTTTAAATCACTAAAAATATATTAAAATCCTAGTCAGAGTCACGATTCTACAAAGCGACAATACTAATCGCTTACATAGAATGATTGGTTTAACACGACAGGGAATTATTCGAATTAATAACTTCAGAATTCTACATAAAAATATCCATTGGAATTTCAACATTCATTCGATATAAAAGTCGGTACAAGTTCTTTCATTATTTCATTAGTTTAAAAGTTTTCATACTCTACAGATGTTTTTAAAGGTAACCCAACCTGCTACATAATCGTGGACATTTTTATAATTAAATAATATGTTTATTTTTAGGGATAAGACGCTCGGCAACAAATTGTAAACAAGGGTTCAAATCCCGCTTAAGTCATTTTTTTAAATTTACGACTGGGAGATCGGGAATAATATAAATAAAATCGCGATCGATCGTCTTGATCCAGGCTTACTCTGGTTTCGTGGATTGTAAGGTAAATATTCAGGCGATTATTATGTCGGTGACCTGTGTAACCAGTAATATAATACCTCTCACAAAAAGCTTTTAGGGGCGTAAAATAAATATATAAAAAATAAGTAATTTTCGATAATAAGCGATTGCAGTGGGAAAATGATAACACCCCGATAAAAACATAGAGGAATATCTTAAATATTGCATTCGTAAGGCTTCAAAAAAGTTTTTCTACCTGTCAAAAATGATAATACTTAAAGCTTAAATGGTATCTATAATGAACATTTCATATGAGTGTATAGCCTCATTGCATTTGAATATTATTTTTTGATGATAAGCTTGTTAGGTAAGCCGTTTAGTGGTCTTTTGATAAGGTGCGCCCTAATGATGGAGCTTAATATGCAGATATAATGATAGATATGTTCCCCATGGACTGGTGGGTATACCATGACGAATATTATGCACAATTACGCATTGCATATAAAGCAAAAGTCAGATAACACTGCCCTATTCAAATAACACGTCCTGCACTATGCAGATCGGATCGGTATTTATCATTGTTTGCATTTTACTTTATCACCGTGACAAATTTTAAATTACCATACTTCATTACGGATTAAACTTAAATACTGTGAGATATTAACTGTCACTTTCTTATAATTATATTGAAATAAATTTAAACGTTAATATTTAAACACATATTTTAGTACGTATATGTATAATCATTAAAAAATCATGCTACATGTTTATATTTACTACCTTTATATTTTTTACCTCAGACTTCAAATATATTAATATCAATCACATAATACCAAAAAGTAAACAGCAAACTGAAAAAAATATATTTACATTTACATATAATATGTAAAATAATACTTACTGTTACTGTTCATTAACTTCAAAGTCACTTACATCCCGTCTAAAATAATATATACAGTATTCCTAATCCAATTACCTCTTTTATTTATATTTTATTTAATAGGTTACAACGACTTGGCAATGAATTAGCGCACCTAGGTGATCTCTTTTCCACCAATTCTGCCGCCTTAAGGGCTTGTGTACAAGCGACATTATATGGTAACATATATAACATACATATATGTAAATAATTGCTTCCTACACCTTACTTAATTTACATTTTATTTATGCATTTATATTTTTTTATACACTCTATTTTGTATTAAACCTTTTTTATTATTATTTTTGTCTTGTCTCTAAAAAAGCTCTTATGAACGTTTATATGCAAAATAAATGTCTAATATTTTACTCATTACATTAAACTATTTTTGTATCCACCGTAAATTAATTAATATCTCTTAAATTATATAAAAGTAAATTAGTTTTATATAATTTAAGAGATATTAATTAGCAGCATATAAAAATGGTTGAATTGTTTTCGAGCACGCGCAAGATATTCGCGTGAAAGTTGCACAATCTCAGCATTGAAAAAACGATATAATGTGTGGCTAATTTCATAATGTTGGTCAGTTAATATTGATAATTTAATCCTACGCTTGTGGTCAACAGTGATTAGAATAAGAATGGCCAAAAATTACACAGTGTGTAATACAATTTTGCTTGAGACGCGTTAACAATAAGCCTCCGGCATTCTTCATACGCATGCCGCTTTATCGACTGAGTCTAATGCATTCAACAACATGCCTCATTTTTAAACATGCTTAAATTATTATAAAAAAATTAGTCCTCACTTAATAGTAGCCTTTACATTAAAACAACTGAACTTCATGTTCTTCTTTGGAATAATCAACAGAGTTAAAAAAATTTCCTTGATAGGTATTATAGATACTGAAGGCTCTACTCTGAAATACTGCTGAAATACTACTCAGCAGTTGAAAGGTCTCATATAAATAAAATTTGTCATGCAAACAATAATGAACACGTTTAATGAAATTATTGCTATTTAAGAATTCTTATATGAACATCTTTTTGTATTGTACTACAGATAAACACAATTATTCTCTCTCAAGATATAAATAACAAAAAAAGGTTGCAATATTTTACTTTTTTGTCTATTGCGAAGCATTTCTTAATTACTGGTTTTATGTAGAATGTTTAATTTTAACATTGTTTTTTTATAAATATACATCGGACTTTTAGACCCCCTCTTGCTCATAATTTAGAGCACTGCGCGGCTTACATTTTTTTATTCATATTACTTTATTATTCGGAAAAATATATGATTCTATAAGAATTTTCTGATACTGGCAGAACTATCATATAACATAATAATATAATAAAAGTAATGTTTTTAAAATTTGAATTCAACATTATAATTTATCCCACAAATAACTGTAAATTTATATCATATAATGTTTTGTGTAAATATCAAGGAGTTGAAATAAAGTAATACAATAAACAAATAATAACAGAAATCGTTGCAGAGCTCGAATACGTCAAAGCACTTCATCACACCCCCTTGGAAAAGCTATGGTTATAAACTACATAATTTATATGAGCCAACACTAACCCTGACTAAATTATTAAATCTATAACAAATAATATGCAGACATATATAAAATAAACGTTTTCGCTTAACTTAATACTGACAAGAACGTATTTTCAATTATGACTCAAAAGAAAATGAGTATTTTAAAACTAAATTCAATCAGCAACTGATGGTTGATATCATCTTTAATTTTTATTATTTTTAAAATTGCTTAAAAACATATATTTATGAAAAATAATATTCATAAACCAAATAAACTGAAAGACAGGTAATAAGTGTTCCAGTAAAAGGCAGAACATTTCTAAGCATATAATTATCACGCCTACAATAATGTAGATAGATCAAGACCGCATTGTATTCTTGATTTTTGTATTTCTTATTTTATATTATTTGAATAAAATATTAATAAAAAATAATTCATAATTGAATTCATTTATTTATGTGTTTTGATTGTGATTTTATTTCAGAAACATACATACATATGTATATTTACAGAAATTATTTTGTTTATGGATTAAAATGAGTTTTTATATAAAAAAATATTAAATAAAATAAATTATAAATGCCCGATAGAAATAAGAGCCTAGTTATAAATTAATATTCTTGATTTGTCTCTGTTACATCACAGAAGTCATTTAATGATTTTCAATTCAAGTTCTGAGTTAAAAAATTATCGGTAATTTTAAGTAAATAAAGAGATTATGGAGTGATATTTAAGCATTATAATATAATAAAAAAAAAATTATGTAATAAAAAATATTTTTCTACCCTGAAATAACATCGAAATATTTTTATTATCGGAATGTAATATGGTTGCATAGATATAAATATTAGATATCATTGGCATTGCATATAATGAAGTCGTGAAGACCGTGTATTGATGCACTCTTCTCTCCTAATCAATAAAGGCATAAGTGTGTCTCTCACTCAAAACGTTTCCTAGTGGTCACTGAGAGTGTTGGTGACAATATTTTAACGATTAAAACCCAATAATATTTTAAACATGTTAAACGGTAAAAACTTCACTTAGATGTATTTGAGTCCATATGACATGTAGTAACAATGCATTTACCCATTTTACTGTGAAATATAACAGAAGATATGAAGAGACATGTTTACAGTATAATGTTTGCCAGGTAACTCATGTTTTTGGCCATTTGATCCACTTGAACTAACCACGCATTTGGCCACTCATGCGATGTCTTATGTTTATATATATATATATATATATATATATATATATATATATATATATATATATATATATATATATAACTATATAACTATATATATATATATATATATATATATATATATATATATATATATATATATATATGTGTATGGTTGCTACTAACAGATGATTAATTTGTGTCTATTTGATTTGATAATTGATTTGATCGGTTATTACGACTGAGGGATTGGCAATAATATTAATGAAAATCCCGATCGATTGTCTTGATCTGTCTGTATTGTAAGGTAAATACTGATTATTAAGTCGGCGGCCTGTGTAACTAGTAATAGTTAAGATCACCGACAGACAATTAACACGTTGTTGTGTCTAAAAAACCCTCTCAAAAAAGCTCCATCAGAGATGTAGGTTCTCTGGTATTATGGTAGACTGTTTTCTCTTAATAATAATAATAAAAAAGTAAGACGACCCATCAATATGATTATATTATATTCAGTTATAATTCACAGCCATGATGTAATTTTTATTGTTGAGATTATTGATTCTAATGAACATGCCGAATATCTTCCATAGTTGTAATGCTATCAGTTGACGATCTATAAGTATACATACGTAACCGTGAGTAGTATTTCAGAGATGATTCGGGTTTGTGTTTATGATGAGGCCAGCGGTGAAGGCTGTAATTATGAATAGCCCCGCCTGAGGCCTCCACCTGCCTCACAAGTCACAAACAACGCATAAAGCGCACACCCGTGCCTTTCTTACATACGATTAACCCACATATAAACTCATCCACAACACACGGCTCTTAATTCGCGAAACTATCCCGTAACAACTACCAAGTCTTTCATACAACCATGATTTTGACCTTTTACAACAATGACTTTATTACTAAATAGAATCTTAGAAACTGTGTTGAATGACATTTAATTTAATATGTAAAGGAAAACTTTTATTAGAAATATGTTATGCTGGTTGCCTACCTCCTACCGTATCACGCACGGATAGTATTAAAAAACATTTCATATATTTGTTATATACAAGAATATTTTTAAGATTAGTTCATTGAAATAAAATAAAGTGTGACTTATTATTCTTTTTGGGGTTCAGATCGTTGCGGTAATCACATTTTATAGTTCAGATAATTTATTTTTGCATACAAAACTCATAATACAAATAACATTGTGAATGTTAAAAGAGCTAAAAATATGTATTTGGAAACATATATAACCAGTGTAATAACTTAGGGAATAAGATTCATAGCTACAAATATTATAATCATGTGTTCAAATCCCGCTCGAGTCAATTTTTTTGAATAGATTTGATCGGTTATCGGTTTATTACAACTGGGCGATCGGGAATAATATTAATGAAATCCCGATCGATCGCTTTGATCCAAATTTACTCTGATTTTCTGGATTATAAGGTAAATACTGAGGCGATTTTAAGTCGGACAGAACCACTATGTCAGCGACCTGTGTAATTATAAATTGTTAACATCACCGAAAGACAATGAATTAACACGTTTATGTGTCTAAAAACCGAATTTATAAAAATCTCTCAAAAAGCCCTCCGGGACACATATAAAAATATATATATGGAAATGGATCAAGTCTATAGTTAAAGAATTTTAAAACTACTCAATATTTCACACCGCTATTTGTATATTATTTTTATGTAAATTTTATCTCTTTTTAATATTTTTTATAATGTTCTTGCCACTCGTACTACAAAATTCAGAAAATCGATTTTTAAAATTGTCAAAAAAATATATACAAACAATTTTATCTTCGTGAAAGTCCTTAATTAATAATGAACGTTGAATAAAAATGTCAAGATCATAAATTTTGCATTTTTTAATTATAATTTCCTCATGTTTTTAATAAAGCAACAATTAACAAGTCGTTAAACAAAATTTGCATTCTAGTTTGTAGTCGCTCGGTTTCATTTTTATTGATTAATTGGCAAACTACTTGACCAATATGAAATTTTGTAAATGTGTCATTTTGAGGTTTAACATTATAATGATAAAAAAGAGAACACCTGCTTAAAAGCGATTATATTCCATATAGTAAGGCGAAATTTACATACATGATTACACGCTACGAGAAACTGGTGCGGACATTCTTTGCGGATGTTCTACGCTTCTTTACCAACATTCCAAATACAGGGTTATCGATCAACCATTAGGAAATATGGGTTAGGTAATATTAATTTGGTATTTAATTGTAGAAATATAAATACACGTCTCATAATCTCCGGCTTTGTTCTAAAGAATGACGTTTAGCTGGCAACCGTTCATTAAGACAGTTGTTACTTTTTACCGGACTTATAAAAAGAGGGCAATGTTGATAAGACAAAAAAATATCTCGATTTGATTTTAATGATCGCCAAGGATTTTTTTCATATAGACAGTGCAAGCGGTGGTGGGTAATTGTTTTACAGGCAATGAGGGATTTTGGGGCATTTTATGACTGGTTCATCCCATTTCCATTAAAGTAATATATCAAATTAAAGTTGATCTTGATTATTTATTTAACAAAAAATGTATATATTAATTATAAATAGTATAAAATTTTATACCGTGCAGATTATCGATACGATTCAGAGGCCGGTAACGTCTAAATCTGACCCTGTAGTAGGGGCGCCGCCCCAGGGCCGGAGTCGTTAGGCGCGAGGCTGCGCCCTTCGAGGGCCCCACAGCGGTTTATAATGATGATTAAGTGGGGAGACGCCCCCACGAAAAAATAATGTGATAGAAATGATTTTACGGCCTAAGACAAATTGCTCAACCCTCTCCCTGACTATATTATACGCTTGGGACGGGACGTTTAACAAAAAAAAGGTGAAATAACCGTCCCGACCGACCCCGTGTCTTATGGGCTTTAACCCCATTTTGAATATTTATGAACAAAACAATGCCTCGATTGTGTATTTTTCCATTATGAGATTAACATAGGTTGATTGAAATAGATAAATAGGGAATATACGTATAAACATAAGATATCGCATGAGTGGATAAATGCGTGGTTAGTACAAAGTGGCCAAAAACATGAGTTACCTGGCAAACATTATACTGTAAACATCTCTCTTCATATCTTTAGTTATATTTCACAATAAAATGAGTAAATGCATTGTTACTACATGTCATATGGACTCAAACATACACTCAAATACATCTAGGTGAAGTTTTTACCAAAGACTACTTCTTGAACATGTTTAAAATATTATTAGGTTTTAATCGCCACGCGTATTGTCACAACCACTCTCAGTGGTCACTAGAAATGTGTTGAGTGAGGGATATACATTTAAACCTTTATGGAATAGGTGAGAAGAGTGCAACAATACACGGGATAGACAAAATTACACGAATTATTTCTATGCAATGCGATATCTAATGTTTATATCTATGATTTAATCAAATAGATTGTTGATTTAGCTGTAAGTTAATTTACAAACACGATGAATGTCTGTCTGTACAGTATTGCAGAAGAGGATAGTTGTGATGGAAGGAATGATAGATGTAAATGAGGACCAGGTCACGGCAGGGTTGATTGTAGTGCACCAAGCACGATCAAGGCACGGGGCACTCAATCGTGACCAAACCAACATTAACCATTTACAATATATTTTGCACACTTAATTTAACAACGATAATTTTGAATAAAAATTCTTTATTCATGGGACATTAGAAAACTGTGTTTTTAATATTTATACTTGCAAAGTAACCCAAGTGCAAATTGGTATGACTTTGAATTCTGTATAAAAATACCTATTTATTGAATTTGATTATTATTATTTGGAAAAAATGAATTGTTTTCCTTTTTTTAAATGGAAACTTTTTGATTAGTCTATGATGGTTATCTTCATAGACAACATTTTTTAAAAACAATAGTGTACAAGCATCCATGGTGTTGAGTCGTGTGCCATACTGTAGTGCCTCGCGCCAAAGTGTGCTTACAAATACAACACTTATTTTTATTGATAAATATTTTACAGAATTTATTCTTCATGTATTAAAGCATTTTTGACATTTTGTATTTTTTTCAAATGCTAATTGTCAAAAACAGACTATGTTAACTGAGAGATAATGTTTGTGATTGGTCACAAAATAAACCATACATGTTAAAATAGTACAGCTTTTCTTGGTACCAAAGTTATTTCATCTCTGCGTATGTAGGATGTCTAAAGTTTGACATTTCCCCTACATACATAAGAAACAAAGAGTTACCTTATAGGTACGATTGGATCATAAATATATTAATTTGAATAAGGTTTTTCGGATCATGGCGTATGAGTATACACTAATACTACCAAGCTCTAGTCTATTCGTACACACACTATCTAGCACGACTCACTAAAACACTCTTATTACACAATTGTATTGAATACGGCCCTAAGCCTATATGTCATTTAACTCCCAACTAATATTAATACGATTAAAAATAAATAAATTCTCTTGAATATTTTGGTGCAAACACATGGGCTATTTATTATGACACATTGACGGCTTAATCCACAAATTTAATAACTCCAGTAAATCAAATGGTGGTACAACTTAAAATTATTTTATTATCCCAGAAATACAAGACGTACATATATTTTTTGAACGTTTTTACATTTTTTTTATTATTAAGAGAACACAGTCGTCTGGAATACCAGAGAACCTACATTTTTTCTTTTTGAGGAGCTTTTTTCAAAGGGTTTTTTAGACACAACAACGTGTTAATTGTCTGTCGGCGATCTTAACTATTACTAGTTACACAGGTCACCGACAGAGCGGCTCTGCCCGACTAAATAATCGCCTCAGTATTTTTACCTTACAATCCAGGAAATCAGAGTAAACCTGGATTAAGACGATCGATCGGGATTTTATTAATATTATTCCCGATCTCCCAGTCGTAATAACCGATCAAATCAATTTAAGAAATTCTTGACTTGAGTGGGATTCAAACCTATGACCACAGTATGAGTAGCCACGCGTCTTATCCTTAATCTTATCGTAAATAATTGTGATAAAGTCAATTTTCCCAGGTGGAGTTATCACGTTTGCAAGATAAGTCGTTGATTTTTGCTTTGACCATAATTTGCCATGCAATTAAGAGTAACAGTGTAACAGTCTTTAGCGAAGTAACTGATTTTTTGTAGATACGTATTAATCACCCATCGAATGCTTGAACATTGGTAATGCTTGTAAGTGTAATGTCGGCGTATTAGCAGGGTTATAATGATGGTGTCGAGGGCGTTCTTGATATAATACATATTTAGGGTATGGCATGGTGTGGTATGGCAGGTATGCTTGGCATCTTCAGGATATGCACTCTTCCTTCGCCATACTGACAGGATAATGAGCCCCTATCGAGCACGCTCCATCGCCAACACGATCAACCTATTATGATCATTTTACCCCAAAAAAACCACATAATACACCTTCCAAAACACATGCCAATTACACGTGACCCATATGTGAACCCTGCATAAACAATGTCAATGTGCTTTAGCAAATAGTATCTAAAGTAATGGATTCCCAGGCATACATACGTCGTTGTAAACGTACACCGTAAATACGATAAAAGAGTTACTTAGCTACACTTATGATCAGTTTTTTGTTAGTTAATACCTCGCCTGAGGTAATAATTAACAAAAAGCCGATTTTATACTTTTATATGACTACTTTGTCAATTATTTACATTCAATCACAACAGATAACAAAGAGTGTATGAAACGTTTATCAATAAATACAATGTATACCTGTGTTTTCTTTAAATTATCTCAAGTACCGACATTGTTACATATTCTTATAGATGCTTTAATAATAATAGAAATGAGAAAAATTTGGGTTTTTTATTCTTTAATGAGCAAAATGTAAGATTATTTTCGAAAATTCTCGTTGATTCAATTTTTTATTTAAATTCTTTCAAATCGTTTGTACATATTTCAACCTTTTATTCCTTAAAGCTAATTAATTAAGAAAATTACATCAATTAACTAATGAATTCCCAGGCATTCACCGTAAATACGATAGTAAAGTCACTAAGTTACACTTATGATCGGTTTTTTGTTTCGGTTGTAAGTGCCTCGGGCGAGGCACTTATTAATAAAAAACGATCAAAAGTACAGCAAAGCAACTTTATTACCGTCTTTACGGTGTACGTTTACGGCGACGCACGCCTAGGAATCCCAAGCTTAAGAAATTATGGCACAACTCACACTACAAAAGTGACCAAACTTTAAGTGTTTTTAATTGACACCGTGTTCTCATAATGATGTGACAATAACTCTACGCATTGGTGGTATTTTAGAAATATTTTCATGTAAAATTTGTACTTGTCTATGTGTCATTTATTTATTATATTATTATTATATTTATTATATTTTTCCTTAATAATAGAACATGTAAAAAATATACAAAAAATTAAATTATAAACATATTTTAATATTAATCAGAACTATCTCATAGTGTGTAAACAAGTTTAAATTTAAAAAGTAAGTTGGTAATAAGATGGACGTATCGATAAATTATAATAATTAAGTGAATCAACAACTAACAAGATTAAAAACTTATTTTTAGTTATTAGGTAGTTTATAAGAGGTTACCATTCACCAAGTTTAATAAGCGGTAGTTATTTTTTTTTCCAATATAAATACCAAATATATTGTGTGTATAATATACTACGAGTATTAACAATTTTTTTTTAATTATTTCACATTATCAATTGTTTCTTTTGTTTGTATAGCAAATACCAAGCTTTTTACAAACGGGTTTGTTTGGTGATATCATAATAAATAATAAACATCGAAAGCTGGAAAATTAGCTCACCTCTGAGAATTGCAACCATAAAAACACAAGAAATAAATAATAGAGTGGATTAAACATAATAGTGTATCAACTGTAGGAATTTTTTATTAACAACTACAAAATTGAGAATTGCTATTTGATTTTGGTTTATTATTCATTTATAGAGTTGTGTCTATTGATTGTGTAAATAAGGGAATGCTATTAGCTTGATATGAACAAACAAGGACTTATCATGCCAAATGCCAAACAACAATCGATGAATATTTCATTTATTCCCACACAAGTCGAGAGGGATGATATGGTTTACCAACCCTATTTATGCCTGTCGCCAGAATACTACTTTTATCATTATTTTTTATTAAATACGGTTATACATACGTATATTTCATACCTAACTTTATTTATTACGCATTTAACATTATTATAATTTAATAAATAGTGTTGCTTCGAAGAGCAATGATGATTTTTCAATAATATTTCAAATAAAGGTGATGTTATTTTAAGACAAAGATGCACCATAGTAAAGTAACTCATTATCATTAATATTTAGAGATACCTTTTAATACATTGTTTTTCATGATTTTATTTTATTATTAATTAAAATATTCAGTCAGGTTAAAACGTTCACGATTTACAATTAAATTACCTACGTTTTATGCAAACCCTATTAGATATAAAAAAAATTGAATAAATTAATGAGAATAAAAAAATATGATTAATATATCCCAAGTCGCAGTGATGATAATGCAGCACTCGCCAATCGGGACATGAAAATAGGAAAAAAAATAAAAAACAAGAGAAGAAGAAACACGAAAAAATGGTATAAGAAAAAAAAAATATTCATTTTAAAACCTCTTATGTAAATACATCGGTCTTAAAATGACTACGCCCCCCCTGTCAATAAAATCTCTCATTTTAATATTATTTAATTCGAAATCAATTTCTCATTGTAACGCTTTATATGTGAAGATCTTTAACTCGTATTTTTATTATTAGTCTTCCGCTGACGTCGTAGTGTAGGTCTTTGGGGGTTGTGATGGTAGAGGGTTGTATTTATTGGAGTAGTGTTTACCAAAGGGCTGTGTCACTCAAGCAGGATTATCCGGTGTGCTGTAAATAGTATATAGTTTAGTAAAGTAGTATATAGAAAGTACTTTAGTCCTGGTAATAATGCCCCATTCTGTTTGTCCATCACGATGGCCAATTTGATGAGTACACTCTGCCTTTTTTACTCCGCCACTTCTACAATCATGTCGAGTTCCTAAGCTCGACTAATCTCTTCATTATTTAACCAATGCATTCATTTTAGTTATTTATTTTGGGAATTTTTTAAATTAATACCTGGGTAGATACCTTATCATATTGTTAGGTGGATTATATTTCTTTGTAACTAAGATGATCGATTATCAATAAAAAAATGCAGGATTTCAATAATAATCAAACACATCGCATTAAAAATATATTCATTTATAATAATATTTATAAGTATATTTTATTTAGTGGCTAAATGGTCAATTATTATTCGGAAAATGCTGGGTTGCAATAAAAGTCAAACGAATCATTTATCACAATCAAAAATCCCGATCCAAGTATGATGATGAAATATGATTGAAATCTATTTTTACATAAAGTATATATTTTTTATTGGATGGACTTTGAATCAGTGAGAATATGTATCGCAAAAATATTATAATTTTTTAACCACAATTATGAATAAAAAATTTACTATTTTTATTTGATAATAAATATTTTATGGTAGAGCCTTAAAATTTTAACCATGAATAAAATAATATGGTTACATTACAACTAAAGAAACTATGAAATTAGTTGCAAATTTAGGTATATTTAAAAATTACCTGACTTGCTCCCTTTATAATACATTCTCTGATTAAAACACCTGCCCACCTGTTTATTTGGCACATTATAATATTTTGCATTGTTATATATTTTTATTTAACAATTTAATTTATTTTTGTACCGCTTATGCATGTAACCTCTTTTAATATATTAATTTCGCGATGGTGTCAACAATTATTAGTGATAAATATCTAAAATGAGGCTACTACTCCTGTGATACTTTGACTTCATGCTGAGAGGGTTGAAATGCTTCCATATTGTCAGTTGAGCATTTATGATAATTTGTTTATAATATTTGGTGTATATTCCCTACGGGATACCAACCTCAAACTCTGCAGGATGCCGCTACTGATATCTTCACCATACAAACACCATAAATCACCATCGACAAATCAATCCATGAACGAGTTTGTCTTTATGAGAAATGTTGACAAAATCTACTAGAACTCAATGAGTTACATAATATATTAATAAAAAAACGAACAATTCTATATCTAACGTCAAAACTAAGGGGCTCAATTAAACGTTTCATAATTAAGTAGAAATTAGTGTACATTTTGTTGGATTTATATCATTAGTCTAATTTTGTTAAAAGGTGATATACAACAAGTGTCCACCATATCATCGATAATTATGCCTTTGAAGCAATGAGTTTATATATATTGAAGTGCCAATAATACTTTAAAAAATGTCAAAAATAAATTTTAGTCACCAAAGGTATCGTATGACAACCCCTCGTACTGTTTATCTGTCACTTGTTGACATTTCTAATAACATTACACCGTCTTTCACTAAATATTAATTAAAAATTGCTTGATATATTCAACGAGAAATAATATGTCACTTTGTAAACAATTCACATGATCATGATCATGATGTTTTGAGAAAGAGTGTTTTGTTGAAAGAACATTTAATTATTTGATAAAGTAAATGATTTTTTTATCGAATTCCAGCCAAATCACTATAACATATCCATCAATAAGCCACTAATTTATTATTGCCCTTTTTATCAAAATTAATGTATGGCATTGCGTATTGTATTGTTTTAGTAGCAATCGTATATTGAATGGCATTTAAGTCCATAAAGGTTTGTTCATCGGTCGCGGTTGATGATGATGGGGTGTGTGTATATTTTGATTGTTATAACTATTATTATATTTTGATTCGGATAAGATCTGTTAGAGGTAGAATGGATTGGTATCAAAAGCTTGAAAACCGCTCATAATTACACGGCACAGGGATAGCAACTTGGACTTTTGTATTTTTTACACGCGTTCGACACGCCCATACACAATATACATCATCTTTACGACACCAATATGTTCACTAATATCATATATAAATCTAACATTTATAATTATTTAAAATTATCCTTTGCTTGTTAGTTTTTTGTCATGCATAACTCATTAATCTCAAATCAAAGAGCAGTGAGTAGAGAGCAGAGCAAGGAGCATAAAAATACAATTAACAGTAATCAAATTTTTATACTTAAATAATTTTAATTCAGCTGCACTTAGATATTCGTGTGAATAATATTATATGTGATTATTAATATGTAATTTAGAAAAGGTGGGTTTCTGTTGATAAAAGGGTAAAGTCGTTATGCTGGATTCTTCCATGCTTATTAATATTTACTGGCTTAGTAAGTGATGTACTAATGACGTAACTTACTAAAAGATTACATATTTACTAACATAGAAAAACACGGCCTTGATTTAATATTATATATATATAATTGTGGAACGTGTGTGTATGTTATATGTATAGTTCACTGCTCAACCAACAGTGTTACCAGATGGAAGAATAATATTTCATATAATTATTTTATTACAATTAAAACATATCTAAAACCTCGAAGCGGGTATTTTAATGATAATAATATTGAATTAATTTCAAAATAATATTAGAGATATTTAATAATACATAATAAATGACAATTCTCAAAAAAACAGTGTTTAACGGGAAAATCGCTTTGATAAATTTCATAAAATCGAAAATTTTAAATATTGTGATGAGTGTTGTCATCATAATATGAAATTCGTATTAAATTATTTTATTTATAATTTACTTTGAAAATTCAAACATCTTCTGAATGAAAAAATAAACAACTTATTACCGTCCTATTAAAAAAACCAAGCAGGACGTTAAAAAACATTAGCAAATTGAAAATTTCAATTAAAATTTCGTATCTATAATTCTGCAGCTCTATCGATTCAAGCAGTGTTGCCAGTTAATTATTTTAATACAAATAATATCCTAATCTATTCTACAGTATTCCATGATTTTTAACGTCATCGGCGAACTATAAAAAAAATACGGGTATTAAAATTTACTCTTTGTTTCTTTTGTTTGTAATGTAGAAGTTTAGTAATTTAGTTCGGTTCTACGCGTGGCTTGGGATTTGCTCCACAAACATAAAGTACCTAATGGGCCATAATATTAAAAAAAAAATGTGTGGCTAGTTTAATAGTTTTTGTTGTGAATGGTCGTAGATTGCATTGTCGTTATAGTGAGGCAATATTGTGTTGTGTGTTAGGGTCGAATAAAAAAGTTGTGGTGGCGACCTCTCGGCTGGATGGACTGGCCACATGTTAAACTGCTGCAATTAACCCGCCGTACCAAATTTATCGTTCATGAAAAAAAATAAGAGGACCAACCATCCAGGCTGTGAAATTCTCCAAATCGTGATGAAATACCGGCCCGTGCGAGATGGGTGGCGACTTTGTCTCAAAATACCTTCGCATAATCACCTGCACTCGTCTCGACACCCCCTCGATTAAATATCACAATATCATTAATTTAATGCGAATTAAATCTGGAACACAGGATATTGACAACTAAAACTGAATTATTTTTTTCTTTGCTCTGCGTGGGTGGAGGATTTTTATATATTTCTAATACATACCAATGAGTAATATGAACCAATTTACTTTCGGTCAAATAAAGTCGAAGAAATCAGACAAACACTTCAACAGTTCTTCTAGTTTCGTATGAATATACATATTTTTTAAGTATAACAGAATAGACACGAAGAGTAGAATAACTGTCTATGACAAATTTCTAAATACGTAATTTTATTTATAGATATATTATTCTGAATTTATTTCACGCACGATAAAAAGTGTGAAACTTAGGATTCCTAGGCGTGCGTCGCCGTAAAAGTACACCCTAAAGACGGTAATAGAGTTGATTTGCTGTATCGTTTTTTTGTTAATTAGTGCCTCGCCCGAGGCGCAGACGAGGCATTAACTAATAAAAATCCCATCATAAGTGTAACTTAGTAATTCCACTATCGTATTACGGTGTATTTTTACGGTGACGTATGCCTGGAAATCCATTACTTAATTGATGTGATTTAATTGGTAATTAATGAGCTTTAAGAAATAAAAGGATAAAATACATAAAAAATAAATAATATATTGAATCAACGAGAATGTTCGAAAATAATCTTAAAAACATTTTGCTTATTAAAGAATAACAAACCCAAAATTTTCCATATTTATATTATTATTAAAGCATCTATAAGTATATGTAACAATGTCGGTACTTGAGATAATTTAAAGAAAACACAGGTATACATTGTATTTATTGATGTACGTTTCGTGCACTCTTTGTTATCTGTTGTTGATTAAATGTAAATAATTGACAAAGTAGTGATATGAAAGTATAAAAGATATTATTCTAGATCATTGTATCTACAAGAGTATAGTGTAAGTAAAGAAATTAAGCTGGCATTGCATGCACCGCTTGTTGTCGTGAGTCCTTTATGGCCGAAGGGCAGCACGACTAAAGAACTCCCGGGGACAAATCACCTGTCATTATAGAGAGGGGCTCACGCACTGGGTGCTACGCCCCCCATACCAAACACAATCCGAAGCCCCTCTTGCGCTCCCCCTTAATTGTCATTTTCCACCGCCATTGTGTGGCCGCGTGACGAATTCGACAATCGTGTAATGGAGCCAATTACCAATCGCACACTGCCAAAAATTCTTTAAAACATTCTGCACCTGCCAATGACATGATTTTATAATTTGTACAACCTACCTCCTCGATAATGTGCGTATTTATTTCGGTATAATATAATATTCCTGGCATATGTTGACCAAACAACTCAAGTCACTGAAAACTTGCATGGTATGTGTCGAGCACTGGGAGTCTTGATCAGAAAATATATAAAGGGTGACGATATGATTCACTTTTTTATAAGACAGAGATTAATTATTTTAAATTTAGATTTATCAAATATGTAGCTAATAAATTGTTGTGCTAATAAATGAAAAACTGTATAACATATGTAATATTTATTCCTTATATAGTGTCTTTACTTACCCAATACCACCGATATATTACAACTTAATGTATAATAATCAAGATGGCGGACTAAGTAGAAGAGTCTGATTGAGGCAATAAGTGTTGTGTGGCCTACTAATATTTCGGTGGTATCGATTTTACACGGTTTCCGTCTATCAGATCGGTGATTTTAAAGCTAAACAAGAACTTATTGTAAGGGTTAGGTTAGATAATTTTTCTAAGAAAAAAACATTCAGAATGCATGCAGAAACATATTGTCTTCAATGTCTGAAAACATGAATAGATAATGAATTACTAATTAGTGGAAAATTACCCAAAATTTATTTAAATGAAAAAAAATCAAATGTCCGTTGAAGATCATTAGAAGATAAATAAAATTTGCAATATTGAGCCCACATAAATGGCTTGTTTGGAGTTAATAATACAATACAGTGGTACCTCGACATATGAGTGCCCTCATATACGAGTTTTTCAAGATACGAGCAATCGGATTTCGGAAATCGAGCGATTTTTCGCTTCGAGATACGAGCAATCGGCTAGAGAAATCCATTGTTCTGGAACATTTTTTTCTAAACAGCCTACATGAGGGTGAGAAAAGTTAAGCGAAAATTAAGTGAAAGTAACATTTTAAAAATCTATTTTTATTTCTCAATTTATTCTCGTTATGGTTTTGTTCAATAAATATTTGTCATTTATATATACATATTTAAAAAAAACACGTAGTACGTTAAAAACTAGTGCTAGGACTGTTTGGGGGGGGTGGAATTGATTAAAGCCAGTTGGTATGGAAATGTATGGGAAAATTTGATTCGAGTTACGAGTTTTTCGAATAAAACTCGTATGTCGAGGTACCACTGTATATATGTTCTTGATAAACACTATATAAGTGCAAAATGTATCAACAAACTTACAGCCAATTTAATATTGTATATTTTATGAATGAGTGCTTGGGATGTGATAAATTGTAAGACATGATAGTGCATTGAAAATTTCCTTTTATTTACGAAATATTAAAATAGTGGGATTTGCACCCACTGTCGAAGTATTTTGATTGTAGTCAGGTGTTAATTAATATTTTAATGACCGTGTTGCAACATTATTTAGCTACCTGTGTTAGTTCAATCACGATCAAGGCGCTACCGTCCGCCCTCAATTAAACCGCCCCTCATGAGTGCTGACTCGAACTTGGACCCGCCCCTCGTATTAACCAATCAACTAAACCTCGCTACTTGTTCTTGTGGCCCACTGAGGAATTCTCGAGGGAATGCAACACAGAAATTGGCGACTTCGTTAGTCTAAATAAGCTTACCGTTTCCCATGGCGACGTGCATAACAATCAACCCCAAAGTCATTTCACAAATATACACATACTCTGTGACTGGTTAGTCATCTCATTATTTTTTTACTAATTGACAAAATTGAAAAGCCATCCGATTCCTACGTTAAATAGGGTGTTCTGAAATTTTTTTCAATATGTCAGCAGAAATTGGGGACACCTTTAATCCGTTAGTTCTTCAGCAAATTTAATAATTTGTAATACAAACAAATTTACTTTAAAAATATATGAATACATTACAAACTACTACATTTATTTATTTATTTATAAATACATATTGCTATAATATCATACTGCAGTACCACTAGAGCATTATGGGGGATCCTAAGTCGCATTAATAATAATCCAGCACTCGTCAGTTATGTTGAGAAGTGCCAATCATTTTAATAATTTACAGTATGGTAAAGATAAAAGTAATTAAAATCAATACCTACATAATTGTTAAAAGGTTCAGAATCAATTTCAGGTTTATATATATTTTTCATATATTGCTTATAACAGTTTCTCTTAGAGAGTTAAGTTTTTAATAACTGATTATAAAGATATTGTAAATTTGTTTCATTGTCCTCCAATTTAATGATGATTATCTTTTTCTGCTTTTACACGATTTATTTCTAACAGTGTTTAAGAACTTTTGATTCTCAGCACGTCAATTAATGTATTTTTCAATGATATAGCAGAAGAAGAATAATTTTTTGTATATAATTATTTATGTTTTATGCGATAATTTATATAATATGAAGAAATTTATTTGATGAATATTGTTTAAATTACATCAAATATATTTTAATAATTATGGAATTCCACACAGACGTCAACAATATCAACAATTTATATAATTTAATAACATTTAAAAATAATTAAGTAATGTAAGTTAATTTAAACATTTATCAAACTATAGTCTAATATTGATATAGCAGAAGAAAAAGAAATTTTTTAATGTATATGTTATATAAGTTAATTTATCTCATTTGAATAAATTTATTTGATGAAATAACATCAAATTAATTTTCATAATTATGGAATTATACCCAAACGTCGACATATCAACAATTTATATAAATTCATTACAATAGTTTGATAAAGAGCGTCTCGTCAAGCCGCTTAATTTTAAGGTTGAAAAAATTTATTTATAGTACAATATTTAGCCTTGTCCTTCGATACTGAAATGAAAATGTAAAATTGGCGATAATTAATAGAATTAACAGTTTATCGGCAAGTTCAATAGTACAAAAAGAACAATTTCTCAATGGAGAATTCTATTAGCGTTTGCAATTGCCTTAGGCAACGCGTGGCTGAGCATATTCCGTCATTAATTCAAGCACAGTCGTGAACTTATTCTGTTCTGTTGTTTGTTCAAAACCCAACTAATAGTTTATCTAACAATTATAATGACTTGAGCGAAATTTTACCATAGCACAATTCAGCTTCGAAGAATTACGCCCTTGTTCAAGATCTTTCAAATGATAATTGGATCATAATTGACCTTCGAAGAAAAGCCACGATTAAGAATGATAAAACAATAAGCTCGGGGTCTCATAAGGTTTAATATTATAAAAAAGGATTTCATTAAAAGTATCTAGACCGCAGACAATAGAATCATCGCCAAGAAAGGACAGTGTGTAATAAATATCGAATTATCCACAATCTTCCCCTATTATTCTCATTAAAAATGCCGCACGTTATACTTTTAATATATTATTTCTAGATAGCTAGCTATCGTTAACCAAATCCATTATAATCAAAACCTCCCCCTATTCTTATCTTTCAACACTAAATTATTATTATTATTATATATATATATATATATATATATATATATATGTATATGTATATAAAGTGAATCCATATATTTTTTTTGTTATGATTCAATCACTTAATATGAAAGTGAATGTGATATAAGAGTTCTGTAATCAGTATACCAAATAATTTAATCCATTAATAATTATTAATTTAATAATTAAATTTTTGTTGACCAAAAAGAATCTTATTATGTTTTTGGCACTGTTACTTATTGGTAATTAGCATTGTAATTGAAATGTGCATACAAAATGTACTTGTGATTTTTTATAATCAATAAGTACTTATATTTATGAAGAACATAGGTATGGCAATTTTTTTGATAAATCTTAAAAAAATTAAAGAAATGAATTGCAATGAACTTTAAAAATCGTATCCACCAGCTACGACCACCAATTCCATAGTCAAATGATTTTTAGTCTTTTAAGTTATTTAGAGTGCTGAAATATATATAAAATGCTAATGTTTAATATAAACTCGTGACACACGTATGATGATGACTTTCCGTGTGAAGATGAAAAGTCGTGATGAAGAGGTTGCCGAAATGTTAAAGTTCTAACATAATTAGTACAGGGCGGAGTCTCGTCTGTTCCTCGAATCTTACACGCCTTACAACTTTTCAAACAAACATCCAGACTATTTTATCAAAGTTAACGACTAAAATATACGCCAATTTGAAGCTTCGTGGAAATTCACTATTACCTACACCGGTAACAAATGTTTTAGTTGTGATCCTCTGGTGTTGGTCGCGTATTACGGTAGTGTGTAATTTACGATGGGTTCACAACTCACGAAACAATACGAGATCCCTAGAACTTGGCCGGTCTGTAAACAGTGTTAATAGGGTACTCATGCACGTTTAGAACCCAATATTGTGGTCTAAAAAAAGTCTGCGAGTCCTCGTTATAGACTATGTTCTCACGAGGCCCTCGTCCCTTGGCGGCGAAGCGGTTCGTTGGTTCTTTGAAAAACTTTGTATTCCTACAAAAAGTGACCGGCGCACAACCTTACCTACTATTAAAACACGCCCTTGCGAGAATATCGTCGAAATCATTTTTCATTAAAACACACCGTTGTTTATTCTATATTGAATTAAGATATGCGGTAATGAAAGCTAATTTAAGAATTATAGATAATTGTTACACCCTCACCATATTCCATCATCATCATAAGCACTCCAGTTCAGTGATGAACCAAGGCTTCCCGCACCAGCATCTTCCACATAATGCTCCTCCAGTTATTAATTCCTAAACTCCTAACTACCTTATAGAACTCGTCCGCCCACCTTAGCCTAGGTCTACCCTGCCTTAATATAAATATATTGATGTATTAAATATTTCACTCAGAAAAACCTACTACTTTAATTTTTCAGTTTCAACATGTCATACTTCAAACATAGGTAAAGGTAAAAAAGGCGAAATAACGCAATATCACATTCATTTGTAGTCTGTTTATGTTTATTCTACAAAAAGTAGGTACACTTGATCCACTGATCGTTTTATTAATTATTGATCCTAATACTTATGCTCCCAAATAAATTTCATCTCATTTAATTCTATACATTTTATATTTTATTGTAAAAAACACATTACTTCCTCTTTTCCTACTATCTTTTTATGTAATGATCCTCAGCAATTTAATAGCATATTATTATTTTATTAATAAATTTAACTCATGAGTATGATTGTCATGACGCCTTAGATCTGTCTGACTTGTACCCCGGCTTGTTTTATTAAAAGAAAAAAAAATTATGAAATAAAACATATATTATATTCTGTTTTTAAACGAATGACGATTTTTTACCACATTGCACATTTTTGTCTCTTTTTTTATAAATTATTTTATAAGATAAGAATGAGTAGAACCTCGATATATCAAATCTCAAGGAGAATGAAAAAAAACTTTATATCAAGGAATTATATGTATCGACGATCCACTTTAGTAAATAATAGTATTGATTAAAAAGGATTGTAAGCAAACGTATAATTAATAAATTAAAATTATTCCCGCAATAAACAATTCCATTCGACGAATTTTCTCCCAAACATACCGTAACGAGACTATCTATCAACATAATAACTAAATGTCTATAATCAATGATTTATTTGTGAGCAAAGACTGTGTGAAAAAAGGCATAAAATATTACAAAAATGCCCTAACCCTAACACCATTACAGGCGTTTCCCATTACTGGCAGATCCAAACACTGTTGATATTAACATTATGATTGATATATCTTTGAATGTACCTGCTTACACTTTTTTATATAAGTTTTAAGAATATTAATATCAATATTTTTGAAAAATTATATTAATGTGTCGACAGCTCGATTAATGATCAATAACGCCCATTGTTGAGGTCAAAGGTGCGGTTTTGGCGTTGCAGTTTTCCCTTTTCAAATACCTGAACACTTATTATCAATTGATCAATAACTTAGAAATAGTTTATAAACCCGCATTATATATATATATATATATTGCTATCCACTTTTTGTTATATTAATTTTACTATTTATTTATTTGCTTTTAACACTTTTTTAGAAGGTTTTTACAAGTTTTGGTTTTTAGACACAACAACGTGTTAATTAATTGTTTGTCGGTGATCTTAACTATTAGTAGTTACACAGGTCACCGACTTAATAATTACCTTATAGTGCAGGTAATCAGAGTACACCTGGACCCAGACGATTAATCGGGATTTTATTAATATTATTCCCGATCTCGCAGTCGTAATAACTAATCAAATTGTTTTTCTCTGCCTTGAGCAGGATTTGAAACCCAAGACCACACTATTTGTAGCCACGCGCCTTATCCCCTGAGCTATTTATTTCGCTAATAATATACCTGGTAATATACTTTATCAATTATTATTACTTCTAATCAGATTCATGTAGAATTAGGTAACTACTGCTCTGTGAAAGTAAAATCAATAATTCTCAACAGAAAGTGCATTTATAGCCATAGGTCACATCCATTTCGGTCCGAATCTCCCGAGTAATGTAAAGTTGGAATTAAGTTAAGATAAATAATTTTTATACAATAGTTAATAATTAAGATCCAGATCAAGTGTTTGCCCATCTAGAATTGGTGTTATGATTTTGAATATAAAAGAACAAGTAATCGGTAATATTTTTAAATAAAAACAGTAATATCTCATGTTGAAATAGCATAAAACTGTGAATTAGTCCAATGTATTAATCATATATAATTCTTTTAGGAACATTAACATCAAATGAAATCATTAAAACCAAGATTTCAATCTGCATCCATCAAAATTCAGAAAGTGAGTATGTACTGACTTTGTCAATATTGCACCAGTTGTTGTCTGCTTTATTAAAAATAAAGATAAAGACATAAAATTTAACCACCCATGTACAAAACAATATGATCAATTAATTTATCAGTTAATAAGGTTCCAATAATCTAACTTTCCCTGTTAACGACTGTTATCTAAAGGTTGCAAATTATGCAAATTGGCAATGTGAGAGTGAACTAGTCGAATTCCACGAGAAAGGTTTGGGTTCGGTTCCCATAAGAAAGGACGAATGACTTGGTCAATTAGGATGGTCCACTCACGAGATGCTCAAAGGATGACACGCAACCCTATAAAAATATGCAAGACCCTTGTCTCATCATTGTAATCAGATCGATCGTGGACAACATGAAAACACAGGTTTACCATACTCGTGCGATAAATAAATTACACTCGAAAAACACTCTTCAAAGGACTAATCAATCGCCCTCCTTCACCTGCCATCCTTTGCTGGATATGATTACATTCCAAAATGAACAACTCTTCGTGACAAGTATCCCTTAGCATAGAATTATACTGCCTTATATTTTATGCGAGATCTGGTTTTAATATCTCCGTCCGTCGGCATGAGATCGAGTTGGGATTAAAATTAAAAAATATGTATTAAATAGAAATTTATGAAAATATTATTTTACATTCAATAACTTAAGTCTAAATAATAAATAATTCTCACCAAAAAATAATAAAAATATTTTTTTTAAACGTACGTATTAATTATATTTTAATAAAAATCGTGGGTATAATTGTAAATAATCTATTGAGAAAATCCTGATATTCAGTGTATATTTTAATTTATGATAAAATAAGTTGAAAGTAGGATATAATAAGGGCATCTGTGAAAGTTTATTCACAACTCTTTGGAAGACAGTTCAACAATTATTTAACCAGGAAATAAGGTGGCTACAAATACATACTATGATAGAAAAAAATTGTCTTGCAACAAAATCACAATTTGTAAAAAATATACTCACTTGTTTATGTTAAGTACATTTTTATTTAAGCAAAAATCACAATTCGATGGTAAAATTGGCCAATTTGATTGTAAGGTAAATACTGAGGCGATTATTAAGACAGTGACCTGTATAACTAGTAATAGTTAAGATCACTGACAAAAAATTATTTAACATGTTGTGTCTAAAAAATAATTTTTAAAATTCTTCTCAAAAGCCACTTTGGGCGTAAATGAATAAAATTGATAAGAATGCAATAAATATTATGAAATCATTTATTTTGACTAGATTTTTCACAAAAAAATATCTAAATATCCAATAATAGATTCAATTCATATCACAGTAGTAAGTATAGTTTGATGAATATAGTTATAAAGAAAAATGAGATATGATTTTTAAAAGTTCTTGATTTAACAACTTTGCAGCGTTGAATCGATTCATTCCAGGCACGGGTGAAACACAGGCATCAAGTGATTTGATAAAAATCGGATATTTCTATGGAGTAAATTTAATTATTAAATTATTATGAAGACTGTATACAATTTGTATTAAATTTCAAGACACAAATTTATAGTATATTGCTATTATGTTTAAATTTTCTCAAATGCAGCAATTTCATTGGAAGAAAAATTATATTGTCAATGTGTTATTAATAGCATTTTGATCCAATCACACTATAAAATTGAAGAGCAATTGTAGACATTTTGAAGTACATTTTTAAAAGAAAAAAGTTTCCTGGAAAATTTCTACTTTACCTGAGAAATATATGAAGGAATGGAATATAAAAACTCTTCTTTGATTAATTTGCATAGACTGTAATAATTGTGATCGCTGTATTGATGAGCACAAATATCTTTAGGAGAAAACACAAAACAGTCTGAACATTTAATTTCATCACTTGTGTGATTTGTAGTCCATTGTGCTGGTTGATTTTTAGCTTGTCTATCAACGACAATCACATGTTCCAAATCAACAAATATGGGAGTAGTATTTTCATTCAGTACAATATTATCAAGACTTATATCTGTCCAATAAAAACTAAAAAAAGTAAACCAATATTAAAAAATTAAACCGATGATGATGAAAATATTGACTCACCTAAATCTTGAATCTAAAAATGTAAATTTGTCAATAGCGCTAAGAAGTTTTTGTGTTATTTGAGCTTTTCTTATCCACGATGATGAAATATAATGATTCAAAGATAAACCTTCATAACTTATCACGGCGACTCTTCCACAGGAGCCCAAATATTTTGGTACAGGAAAATCATTGTTTTGATTAAGATACTGAAAATTAATGAATAATAAAGTATAATGTTAATAAACTTAAGAAAAAGTGCAAAATCACTCACGAGCATAATTATTATTTCTGGATTTATGTTCATAATGGTAAACAAATTAGCATTGGCTACACTTTGTATAAATGTACTGTTTAAATATGGATTTAAAATGAGATCGATGCTGTCGGTTGTCGGACAAAGTGTCATGCTTAGAATATTCAAATTGTCATTTTTAAAATCGACTAGATCAATTATCTTATCTTTCAAGTCTGTTTTATCCAATAAATTGTCGTAATCACATGGATAACTTAGCCCAAGAGTACTGCACATAGTTTGATCAAAGGTATCCAATTCTCGATTATGAGCCATCTTTTTTAACACAATAGGCATATTTTTTATTTGGGCATAGTACACATTTTTACTATTAAAATAAAAGAAAAAGAACGACGATATTGTAACAGGAATGTGAGCGATTGCTAGTTGAGGACAATAAGAAACGCCATAGCAAGCAGGACATTTATGAACCTCCAGCAAATGATTCAGGTCCGTCATTCTCCTGACTAGTAACGAGCATATCACAAAGATTAATATCCAAATAAGCAGTATGTCTTTCTTCCTTTTGAAAAATCTGCTGCAAACGTTCACCGTCCTCCGTGATATTATTCTCGATTTGTTCAAGTTAGCGCCGCCCATTGTTGGCAGATGACCTTTGAGGTTATAATAATTATTGTTTACAAAATATCTGTCAGTAGACAAATATGTATTATGCAGAATCATTTGTTTGTAAAATATTGTATGCAAAAACCAATTAATTATGTCTAATAACGTAAAATTACAATAATAATATATTATCTATTGTCATAAAATTTATATTATAAAACAACATAACATAATTTTTAGGATTTTTTGTTTTAAACAGATAACTTGTCTTAAATATTTAGCTCGGCGAAAAAGGGTTTAGCATATCCTAATTCAAACACAAAATAAAATTGTATTTTCTGTATAATTTTGTTATGCACTTGAGCCGGTAAAACAGCGCCATGCTTTATCGACTGTACACAGTGACAGCTGTCAATATACACAAAACGAAACGTCAGTCCAGTCGGCTTTTTTGAATTTTTTGGATTATTATCTGTTGTTTCTATATATTTTTTATTATTTAGAATAAATCACATGCTTGATGTAAGAATAAACAAATTTATTATTAAATTGAGGAAATTTAGCAAAGCTTGTATTATAATTATTGTATTGTGCAATCTTTTAGAAAGTAACAGTGCGAATATGGCCTTTGAGTGGATAACACAAATGCTGTGGAACTATTTTCTTGACATATTGGGTAAGCATTTTGAATATTTAAAAAAAATATTTTATATGGTAGTCATTATTTGAAGTACAACCAACATATTTAAGAAAAATGCTGTTAAGCGCAGACCTAGAAATTAGTTTATTTATTCATCAAATCAAGCCAATGTTAATTAGCTTTTAGCTTTCAATGATAATAGTTTTAAATATCTATTTATTTGCTATGAGGAATGTGTTGTTTTCAAAACCGTTATAATAAGAAATTGAGTATCATTTTGTTGTCATGTGGTTGGCATCAGTTCTGACGAATAACAAAAAAAAACATAATTCGAGTGAATCACAGCGTTGACTCTTGTACATTTAAATAAATTATGCATTTTTTATATGTGGTGTGTAGTAAAGCAATTTTCCCACTTTTTACGCTAAATTTATTCCATTTCAAAGTGGAATTGTAAAAAAAATTTTTCAAGCGTATTCCTACATTGATAAATTTGATATTTTTGTTGTAAGGCTTCTTCAAATGTGTGGCTTATTATTCATTTGACTAAAAACTTTCAGACTACTCTTTAATTTTATGCAATAATTTTCATATCACATACAATCTCTCCTCGATCTACTAGTATGTGTACAATAATTAAATTAATTATCATAATAACCAAAGAAATATCACAATAAAACGAGTTTAACCCACAATAAAACAAAATTAATTAAAAGTATAAAATATAGAGTATTCGCAAAATATAATACATTGCATGGATTTAATTATGTTTTCTCCTCTTCTTAATTTATACTGTAACATTAATGTAAATGTAAATTTATTGAAAAACACCAAAGCATATATATTTTATAACTAATGATGTTTTTCATCACTTAGTTAGGTTAAGGAAAAATATTGATTACAATAATATTATCAAAAACATGTATTAAATTAATTAAAAAGATTGTAAGTTATCTTTATTTGAAATCCCTTCCTTTGTCTGTATTTTAATCATTTAAATATGGTTTAACATTACTAGAGCTACTTTTTTGACATCTATTTTAAAAATTAGCAATTTTATATTATTATTTAATATGAAGCGTATAATCATACACTGTTTTAACTAAATTTTATCTTTTTTTAATACAGTAGATATTTATTTTTGTATCTTCTTTACTCTCAACTTAATATTTAAAACAACCTGAGGCTTACTTATTTCTTATTGATCCATTGCGACACATATGTTATCCATGTATTAAAAGATTATTCTTTGTTTTTCCAAAGCAGTAATAATCACGTTCTCCTAACTTCTTTTTTTCACACTGTTCTCGTTAATTCTTTCCACGTGTGAAAAAAATCGTTTCACTCGTTTACTCCAAATTTGTCAAAATATTATGTCGACTTTGTAGGACGCTGAAAAAAATTATCGATTGATTGAAATCCAGCTTTATTCGGATTGAGCAATTTCCATGTTTCGCATAAATAATAAACTTGTTTATAACGCTTGTAAAAAACTATAAAAAATCTGTATCTTTAAGGTCATATTTTCTTAAACATACCTATTACTTCTTTGATGATTTATTTCTAAAGGTTGTTTGTAGGTTCTTCTCTTTGGTTATTTCGCAATAGAATTGTTTTGCTTGATGTTGATGATTATAAGATTTTTTTGTTGCAAATTATTGTTATTAGACATTATGCAAGGTCAAGTTTTCCTCTGCGGCTATTAATGAGTAGGTTATGAGTGCTATTGCCATTGGTTACGAGTGTTATTTATGACATAACTTACAATGGATATCAACTGCACGCATACATAAATCTTTTATCCAGCTACCAATATCGTACTAAACTGCTCTCAGTAACCGAGAGTTTATCACTATCTGTGTGACCCCTCAACACGAAACCTTCGATACTTTATTCAACACAGAAAAGAAAAATCATAGTTAAAAATATATAAAATTGGGAATATGCCTACACAAAAATTATTATATGTGAATTACGCATAAACTGTAAAAAGTAGTATTTCGGAGCTAATTCAATAACCTTTGGCAAAACGTTCGAAGCATGAATAAAAAACCACTGTTGAATCGTCAAATAACAATGAAAAATGTTTATAGCTTTAGCGAAGCGACTCGACTGTTTTAATTAGATACTAAATATTCGCCGAAAAAACTGCATTGTATGCAAAAGACTATCAATTATCTAATCAACACCCCTGACCTAATTGAAATATTCATCATAAAAAAATTAATATAAATCTATTTTAATAGGAGATTCGCTCGGTAATCCTTCAAGATTTTAATTTTATATCTTTTCAATATGATCGTAAACAACTTTTTGCGGCAACGAAGTTCTGATTATATTAAAATTTTCCCAGAATTATATTGTCGTCGCGTTCATATAAATTGAAAACAATGCCTTTTAATGCATAGCGAGCATTTCCTTTATTTCTCGAACCCGAAAGAACTGCACATACGTTTTTCTCTTATAACAAACACACATGCTCACCTTAAATTTACTTCATTGTCTTGTATTTTATAACAAATAACTCAGTTCAAGTCCAAGACACATATCAGTCGGTCGCTTCTGATGCCGCGATTATGATTCACTGACACTTTGCTCAATATTATTGGAGAGTCAAAATGAGTGACAGCCTGATGAAAAGTATCTCCGTGGACTTGAACAAGATCTTTCTGTGTTCAGCCTTTTTCTACGGAACAATCTTCTATTGTGAGTGCGAATCAAGATATTTGTATTAAATCATAAATAAACTACGTTGATTTACGTCTTCTTTAAGTATTGTTCAATATCCTTGCATTGTATATCCATTTGCTCTAAACATAACATAAACCAACGTCATATTCGTGAAGTGACATAAACATCATGATAGAGTATGTATATATAGTATTTTACATGTGCTAAAATAATTTGCGGAAAAACTCGATTTTCTTGTTGTAATACGTTAACAGTTCACAACATCGCTTATAAATTTTATTGGTATTCAATATCTTTACTTGCCGGTGTTAACATCTTAGTGAGAAGTAAGTTTAGTTTTATTTTATGAATAATTAGTAGTAATAAGAGTGTTTTATAATTATAACAAACCTGTGTTTTTAGCTTCAGAAAGTATATTTCCCTTATCATCCACAAATATTATAATGTTGTATACACTCTAGAGTAAATACGTTCATGTTTTATAAAATAAAACCCCGTTTCGCATATAAACATGTTTTGTATGAATGTCTTTTTAAATAGGTACTTTTCACAATCGAAACTGGTTGTTGATAAATCTAATAATAGTTTAGAAATCATTCCAATGTTTAATATACAAATTGTATGAAATTTTATTTGTACATGTCCTAAATTATTATATATTCCCTATTGTTATTACATTTGTATTGTTTCTCACACATCTCAATATATCTGGGTTGATCATATCCATCTTCTTATTTTTTCTCGTATTCTTCTCATCGTTTTCTTATTTTTTGTATCTATTTCATCACTCATTTTCATTTATAGTCAGAATGATGCTTTTATTCATATGTTGAGCAATGAATGACCTTCATAAATTAAATATGTAATTTGATTGATCTTTCACAACAATTAATTTGTTTATCAATGTTGTCAGTTTTTTTTGTAAATGTGTTTGTGTTTTCACCCAATTATTCATATGTATAAATATAAATGGTTTTAAGATTATTAATTTATTTTAATATCAAAGCTTCTTGACTCCGATAGGTCGTACGTAACGCACGTTACTCGATAAACTCATGTTTTTTATTATATTGGTTAAAGACGGATAAATAAATATTTTGATAAAAAAACATACAATTAGCCAGTGTTTAAAAACATGTCATCTTCGAAAATAAATGTTCCACTTTTCGTTTTAAAGCCATACTTATTTTATTAAATACTACCGCATTTTCATCGTCAAGGTCGTTTACGTGTTTATTGAATAATACATTTAATTAAATCATTATTGACCCATCAGCATGTATAGAATTCATCCCCCGATTTTCTCTGGGTCTACCCTGCCTTATCTTGCCCTCTGGATTATTATATCCGATAATAACTTCATGCACTTTGAACCAGTAAAGAAGCTCTCTCTGATTAAACTTATCATTTGAATTGTTTTTCAAAAAAGTGGATGATGTTATTACTGATGTTTGTTTGACGTCTGAAATAAAAACAACCGATGTTTAATTGATCTAAAAATTCATCCAGCCTTTTTTTATATCGATGGGTTAATTGACACATAATGTGTGTTCATAAATGACCTGAATATTAAATTAAGTGTAACACTTTGTTGGTACTTTTGGGAAGTATAATATTTTTCCAGAACATAAATAGGACCTATATAATAAACTAATTATGAAAAAATATTATGCATCATTAATATTTCAAGTTATTTATTTCAAAATATATAATATATTATCTTGTATCGGTTTGTAAACAACGCTATCAAAACTAATTATTTTTTGGTCTAATAAATTAAACTGGTTTTCATTATATTACCATCATCGGTCGCTTAGAATCGTTGAAATGAATTAATAATATAATAAGTTCTTACAGAAATTATATATTATTTACAATTGAAATGTATGAATAATGTAACGCTTAAGTGATTTTCACTGAAAATTACAATACATATAAATGTAATTACGAAACACAATTATTTATTATTTTTAAAATCCACATTTTAAATGCATATTTTGAAATAAGTGAAAATGCAATAACACACATTTTATTGTGCTATTATTCCACGCTAGTTTAGTTAAAAAATGTATTGATTTGTGACTAATTGGATTTATTAAATCTGTAAATGAATAAAATTTGGATATCGACTATTAGTCGATATATAAGTACAGTAAATTTTAATATACTTAACACGAATATATTTTTTGGTTTTTAAATTTTTTGGGGGTTTTCTTAATTATTTTTAAAAATGCCTAATGACACTACATATTTTACAAAAAAGCATTTTTATCAATTAAAGTTTTTTTTACCGATTTAAAGATGTAAATAATTTTGTGTCTAAAGTAGGTATTATATTTATGATGATTATCATTGCCTAATACAGGAAGCAAATTAAACAGTTTAAATTAACAAAATATTCGAGTGAAATGTAAAATTAGTGATTGAGAGTAGATTATGTCATTCTTTAATTAAATGAGCGATATTTATAGAATTTTCTAATAAAACTACCCCCTTCTACAATTCTTCTTTCCTGTAGCATTTTCTAGATTCTCATGCTCTATCAAAAATTCATCCCTATAACGAGCCACCAACAAGTTGTGATTTATTTCAAGCATCTTATCGTATTTAAACATTCTGCATATGCTTTGCGATTAGGTGAAATTATTATTTTAATTATAATTATATAAATGTTAAAAAAACACGCAGTTTCAAGGGTCAAGGGTGATGACGCCTGACGTCCGGGTTTCCATATTATCTTTCACTTGGACATGGACTGTTGGCTTTACTCCAAAAATATTTAATCATAATACCTCGTTCATAATTATAAATATATTATCTTGGTATTAAATTTGTCAGAGAAAAATATCTATAAACCACGTACTAGCACAGAATATACGTACATGTATATGTAAGACTAAAAACACTCTTCGTTTGAATTAAAAAAATAATAAGATTTTTGCAAATAGAGTATCGGGAATGATATTTTAATACAATTATAATCGATCGTCTCTCTAACTTTACCTCATACATGGTGTATATTTAATTTATATATTTATTCATAGATAAGGAGAGGCATTTTCATTTTGCTTATGTTTAAATTTACTTGTTACGGTAGAAAATTGTTCGGTTATAATTAAAAATGTACCATGTAGGTATATTTATAGCAGAGAATTCCTATTTTTGGTTTTTCTTACTCGAAAATTATATTTATTGTTTTCTGATTTTACTTAACTCAAACTACGGATTATTTAGCTGAGGTAGGTATTACGTCAATCCTTCTGTGATTATAATTATGCGTAAAAATTGCTAATAATAATATTTATTTTATTATTTATCCATAAAATTATATTATCATCTTTCATAGCACAGATAGGATTTCCAAATATGCAAAAAAAGTCTCAGAAGTAAGAAAAAAACATTTTATTAAGTTGTCCCACATTTCGTTTCCACGTTCGTTCGAAGGTTAATATCAATAAATTTTATCCATCGCGTCAATTTGTTGAAGCCTCACGTTAAAAAGTATATTTTTTTTAGAAAACATTTATTCTTTACTTGATTTTTTCAATAATATAATTAACTACATATACAAAACACTAGGTTATTGATAAAAAAATTAAGTATATTCTTAACATAAGGTGAAAAGGAATATTATTTTTTTACGTGCATAATTTTCTTAGTTTGAATGTAAAATTCTCAGTTTATTGCAAATAAACCAACGTAAATTGATTTGCCTCAATATAAATGACAATCTAAAGTCTTATTATTTGTCTTGTAAAGTTATGACTAATTATTTTTACCGGACAATTCATTAGTAATAATATTGCTAATAAACTTTATCGCATACAGTTTTTTTTTTTTAGAAAAAAGCATTATTTATTGGCACTACCATGTTGACACCGTGATCCCATAACATCCGTTTTGTACCAAAAAAGTTATCATATTATGTCTACTGTATTGATTGAAAGGTCGAATTTATTAAAAAGATAATTACACAGTGTAATATTACAAACGTCGAACACCTGATTAATTGTTTTTTTTTGTTCGCGCTATGAACATTTTAATAAAAAGCAGACTTCCATAAGTCATAATATGTTAAGTTGTCGACTCGCTTTCATCGCTTGACAACTAAAAAGGTGATTTTATTTATCAAAGGAACTTACGACCCCTTAATTACCGTGGTATTGACATTTATTTTTACAATGTATGGACACGTGATCGGCTTAAAAATTATTTGATATCCATTCAATTGAACACCGTACCATAGATAATAAGTGCATGCTCGTTATTTTACCATTTTATTATTAATTCACGAATAGTTTTATGATTCCTTTAGTAATAATAAAGAAATTTATTTAAACTTCAATCTATATCATTTTTATTATTACATATTTATGTGTTTTTAATGGTAATTAATCCTACAGTAATTGTGAAAGATGCAAATACCTTGAAAGTTATATATACATGATTTGATATGTTATAAAATTGATTTTTAATATTGGATGAATCACTTAATTTCATATGCAATTAAATGTACATAATTCCAAAATGTACTCTTTAAAAAGCAGATTTTACAATTATCTCATAAAAGTTTCAATAGTCTATTTGTATGTAAAAACCAAAAATACCATTTGTCCAAATTTGTATTTATTCACTTTTTGTTTTGTTGTAATGCATACCAAATAAATTGATGATTTTATTATTTTCCAGTGGATTATGTGGATATAGACTATTCTTTGTGGCTATCATGGCTTTTGATGCCACTTCTCATTACATTCCTCTTACCGGCAATGATTGTTTTGCTGTTCTACATTAGCGCCATTATATTCCACATTTACAAACTACACAGGTATATTCATCACATATAATAAACATCAACAAATACTTATACTTTAATGTTTTTAGGCAACAGTTAGTTCTGACAGACGGAGAAGACTGGTCGGATCGTGCCCGGAAAGCAGTCGCTGCTGTATGGGATGCACATGGCTGGCTTTGGCATGGTATTTTTTTATTTAGATTTAAATTAACAAGCCTTATTTCCTTAAAATTATACTTGTCTTTATTTTAATCATAAACACTTTACTGCAGGTTATGAAATATCAGGAATGGAGAATATTCCCGCAGATACTCCAATACTGTTTATATTTTATCATGGAGCACTTCCAATAGACATGTACTACTTTTTGGCAAAATTCTACTTACATAAAAACATCCTCATACATACTGTAGTCGATCGATTTTTATTTAAAATTCCAGGTAAGTCAAGTCTAGTAAAAATTATTCTAATCAAACATTATGTATAAACTGATAAACCAAATGTTTTATTTAATCGTAGGTTGGTCGATTGTCATGGAATATATGAGAGTTATTCCAGGAACAGTTCAACAGTGTGCTAATATTTTACGTGAGGGAAATATGTTAGCTATCGCTCCAGGAGGTGTTTATGAAGCACAATTCGGTGGAGAAGATTACCAGTTATTGTGGAAAAAGAGAACTGGTTTCGCTAAAGTAGCCCTTGAGGCTAAAGTTGTAAGTGCAGTTTTCTCTAATAATTTAAAATCTCACATACATACGTGTATAATTATTTCATCATAATCATAAATTCTTTCCAGCCTATTATACCAGTGTTTACTATGAATTTAAGAGAGGCTTTCCGAACTGTTAGTCTTTTGAGACGACTCTTTCTACGAATTTACAGCTTAACCCGAATACCTTTGGCACCTGTTTATGGAGGTTTCCCGGTTAAATTGATCACGCACGTTGGTAAGCCTATTACGTTTGAAACTAATATTACACCAGAAGAATTACAAAGCAAGGTAACTCATTATTTTCACACTATTTAAATAGTATTTTATTTTTAAATTATCTAATTTTTTTGGGGAATTTATTTAGGTGGCAAAAGAAATGGAAACTTTGATTGAAGAGCACCAAAGAATACCAGGAAGCATAACGCGGGCTCTTATTGAACGAATTTACAGGGTTCCGAAAAATAAAATTTTATCTGCCATATTCAATAAAAATGACGAGACCGAAAACAGTATTGATTCAAAAAAAGAAATCAATCACCTTAATCATAATAGTAATAAAATTAGTGAAAAAGTTGTAGTTAATGGTCACAATCTTAGACTGAGGAGTAATCAATAAAAATACCCATATTTTGTGTGGGTGTATCATTATTATGATGACTGAAGAGATTTATCATGTGTATTTTTATTAAATTCTATTCTTCATGGGCTTAAATTATGTGAAACATGGTAATTTTCAAATTATATTATGCAAAGGATATTTGAGGCTAGATTATAATTTGAATTACATTTATGAATTTATTTAGTAAATGTAAAGAATTATAAAATAAATCTACTTAATATATATTTAAGTTTTCCATATCATATAAATAGTCATGGTGATAAAAACGTAAAATATATTAAAATAATTAATTCACAAGGAAAGCTGGGTGCAGATATGCAATATTAAGTTAATCTACTTTAGGCTCACAATTTTTGGGTAAAAAACGAATGTAACCTTTTCATAGTCCTTGTTTTTTTTAAATAAGCTGAATTTATGTTTGATAGTATGCAGTCTCATTTATAGCCATATCCTTTTAGACTAAATAGATATACATAATCAAAAGTGCGTTCCTGCGCTTAGTCTATCCATTTCCAGTTGCATTCATTTAAAATAATATTTACTTAAATTAAAATGTGGAAATATTCTTGCTTTGCATGTTAAAACAGACTATGCAATTTATATGTATATATCTAGTCTTATTGTAATTAGTCAATAATCTGAATTAGAAAACATACAATTATAAAAATGAGTTATCCATTTTTATAATTCCATTCGATTTTTTTCATAAAATATATTTTTGAAAATGTCTGTTAAATTTTAAATATTTATCCATAAAAAGTATCAAATCTAGTTGAATTGTTAACTGAACACAAATCTAAAGAAATAACTCATTTAGCGAGTAATTAAAACAAATACCACTCTATCAACAAATTTCATTATTTTTAAAATATCTGTTTGAAAAAATTTACATAATTACTAATTGTACATAATATATAACATTAGTAACTAAGCATTTTTCATTTCATCAAAAGTAACAATGTATGATTTTATCCGTTATCCAAACTTCCATTTAATAACAATTTTCATTCTTATTATTTTTGTATAATTTTACATATTTGTACTTTTTACCATTATTATTATTATGGTGCACTACTGTTGTCTTATATATTATTTGTGTTTAGATTTTAAAATGTGGTATAGCGAAGAGATGGGCCGAATTCGATTGATCTTTTTTAAATAGAAAAACTCCATTATGAAATAAAGTAATGAGCAATACATGTATATTATATAAAACAAAAAAGTGTTGGATTCTCTCTTTCTAAAATCAAATTATCAAATTAAATTTTCAAAATTACCAATTTTAAATCAGACAGTGTAATTTTATATATTACTATGTAATACATAATATATCCTTTGTTTTTTGATAAAGAAAAAAATCTAAAATGTCAAATACTTATTCAGATTTCCTTTATTTTTGTTATAATTTTGTCCGTCCTAATTTAAATAATGATAAGGCTTCATATGTTTAAAGGACTCATTTTTTTTACTTTAAACCAATTCACAGTGCTCATCAAAGATGTAAATATTACTGTAAGGCATTCCAAGTATAGTTTTTAAATCATTCTCATAATCTAGAAGCTTATAAACTGTTTAATTTTTCATATTCACTGTTTCTTATATTATTTTTTAATTTTGAATTTCATAGCTTCAATGTTATATGTATCTGTTGATTCAATTAAATTTGAAAATAAATCCAAGTATATAAATAAACTATAATTATTTATTTCTTTTGTTGATATTATTTTAGGTAAGTGATTATTTTTATAATATGTAATAATAAATCAATCGAGACCAAAGGTTGTCAGTCATTAATTAGTCAACAAATTATTTGATTACGATTCGTGAATAAATAAAAAAATAATGTATATGTACATCAAAAAACTATTTATAAATGAAGATTACTTGAGAAATTACTGTGATTATGTGTCTCAACAGAGATTGCATATTATTTAAGGCCATAAGTTAAAATTTATATTATTAATAAATTAGCACTTCTTTTAACACCATCTATTATTGTCTTAAAATATTGTTTGATGAAGTTTCAATGCTAGTTTTTCTTGTGACTGTCTAAGGTTTTCCAATTGGTATTGTAAGTATTGGGAAAATATGGATAAAGAATGGGATAAAGTAAATTTGTGACGAATAAAATACGTACAAAAGTATCACAGCAATGAACGAACCGTAAGTATGTGTTTGAATGTGTGAGGATATACGTGTGTAGCCATTCTCTCGTCAGTATGAGGCCGCGTGTGTAGTGGTGGACCCGTACACGTATACGGTGGCGGTGGCCATGTAGTGGTGTAGTGTAGTGTAGTAGTAGTAGTGAGGAGTAGAGGAATAAAGTAGTGAGAAGAGTGAGGAGTGAAGAGAGAGGAGAGAGGAGAGAGGAGCACAGCAACCTTGAAGGGGAGTGGCCATGGCGCTGTGGTGAGCTGCAGGAGTAGAGGAGCCGAGGAGTTGTCAGCAGTGGAGGAAGGGAGCCGTGGAGCAGTGCAGCAGCGAGGAGTGACAGTGAGGCCATGTGGGGGCACTAGCCCCCGTGACAGGAGCGGCCCTCGACCAGCAGCTCCTGCCCCCAAAATGCTCCAGGCCCCGCGGTCATGGACAGCGCCCTTCCTCAGCCTCAGCCGGAGCGCGCCAAGAGGGGCACCCGCCGCAAGACTCCGCCCCCGTCTTCCGCCGGTCCTTCCGGTATAAAGCAATGTTTCAGAACCGTCAAGTCAGCTCGCCGCGTGTCTGTGGCCCTCAAGGCCTCCCCGGATCCTCCCGCTCGTTCTTCCCGTCAGTCGCGGAAGAAACCCGCAAAGAATTCTCCACGTCCTGTCGTCCCTCCCGCTCCCGCTGCCGCCCCTGCCGTACTTCCTTCCCAGACTCAGACCCCGCCGCCCCCGCCTCCTTGTCCACCCGTGTCATTGCCGCCGCCCCCCGTGTCCGCCCCGCCGCCTCCGCCGCCCCCGAAGAGCTCCAAGAGGCACTGCTGTCGATACTGCAGCAAGAAGTTCAGCAGCCCCGGCAAGTTGTCACAGCATGTCCTGTTCCACACGGGCGAGCTGCCTTATGCATGCCAACACTGTGAGAAGAGGTTCAACTCAAAGTTCAAACTAGTCCGCCACAATCTAATCCACAGTGAGACTCGACCCTTCGCTTGTTCCCTCTGCGAAAAGACCTTCCACCGGAAAGATCACCTCAGCAATCACGAACGAGTCCACGATCCTGTCAAGAAGCTGTACGTCTGCGAGAAACCCGATTGCAAGAAGCGGTATGCTTCATTATTGTGCTTCAAGAAACATGCCGCCCTGCATTCGGCAGAAGAAGGAGAATTAGATTGTAAGATATGTTCCAAAACCTTTGAGAGTAGGGCCGAAATAGTTTATCATCTGAAAGTACATGCCGGAAGCAGGACTGTGAAAAATGAGACCGACAAGAAGTTTGAGTGCCCCTTTTGCGACAGGAAATTCTTCACTGGCAAAGATGTGCGACGGCATCTCGTAGTTCACACGGGCAGAAGAGATTTCATTTGTCAATTCTGCCCGCAGAAGTTCGGTCGTAAAGATCACTTGGTCAGACACGTTAAGAAGACTCATCCGGGGGAATCTTGGCAGTCTATAATTCCGAGCACTTCTTCTTCGAACGCATCTGAGTTTACGGAAAGTGTTGCGGGTCAATCTTCCGAAATTAAAAGTTGCATGCCTTCTGGGTCTGTCGAATTGACTAACGAGACAGATGTGAGTGTCAAAACTGAAGATCCTCCCAAAGAAGAGACCTCGGAGGATACTTTGGAGGTGTTCCGTTTTGATAGTGAGTCCGCATTCGAAAGTTCGATAGTGAAACTGCCTCAAACATTTTCCACCCAAATCAAAAATGAACCTGCGATCGACAATAGTAAGATTGATTCTCCTCTTAAAGCAGACTATAGTCAAATTATAGCTCAGAAACCTATAACTTCAGTAGATATTTCCGATGTGAGTCCCGGTCCGTCTGGGGTTTCTGATAAGTATTCCAATTTTCTTTATATGATGTCATCCCCGACATATTCTATGAGCAAAGATAGTCTGGAAATGATAGAGGATAGCGCCTTACTTCCCAGTATGTCGGTGCCTTCGATTCAAGAAGACAGGAGCACGCTGGAACTTCTGGAACAACCTGTAGAGTCCATTTTGATGAGTGGTGAAGATCCAGGAGTGTCAATTACGAGACAAGAAATTTTTGATTTCCTGAAATCGACCGTATGCGAGCAGCAAGTTCAAGAACAGCAAACCGTTTTACCTAGATTTGATCAAGCATTCCAAAATGCGACTCAAAACCCAAAACCACCTAGACGACCTTCTGAAAGATGATATTGGTTTTTTTTTTGTTTTCTTTTTAAAGAATGCATCATAGCGATGATTGTACAGCAACCGAATAGAAAGACTACTTTATTTGAGATCAGCAGAAATGGCATCATTGCTCTTACGCTTTTGAAATTTATCAACTACATTTAAATTATTATATTTGCATTACTGTAAATCATCGCATTGACTTTTAAACATCATCCGTGATAAATTTGAATTTTGTTGGATTTTTTTTTGTATATGATTATTTTTTTATTATAAAACAACGAAGAATTTTCCATTTTGATTATAAAGTTTATTTTCACTTTGTTGTTGGTGTTGGCGTGTGATAATTGAAATTTCTCTTAATATAAAGTCAATTCTGATATTTTCATTTGTTGATTTCAAAACAGATAATGAAAAGTGTAGAGTCCATATTTAGAATTAACAAAGAATACTTATTAATAGTTTTTAAAGTAACTCGTTCGAAATACAAGCGATCATATCCCTACTAATGTGTTCAGTGTGTGGTCATATCTGATATAATATTTTCAGATTGACGGTATGTTAGAAGCAAAATAAGTAACAGTACAAATGCATTTTCATGTTTAAGTGATTTTCATCAATGAATGATAACCTCAATTGTTTACCTCATTATTTTAATACTACCATATTTTAGTGTGTAATATTTTTTTAAGAAAAACTTTCCCCTTTTACAACTTATATTAACCCAATCATTATATGAATATAATATTTATTCAAATGTGAAACACGAACCGAATTAATCTTAAATTGAAATATGTAAGTGAGAAGATGTGGCATTTGTTATATTTTTCTTGCTACTTCTCACTTGTATTTCATATTCTACATGAAACATATTTTTAGAGTAAAAGAAATCTTCCAGTTTGGATTATATTTTTATAAAACTTTTAATTGTAGGGGAAATGTTTAATTTTTAATACATACACTACCTCAATTTTAGATTTAACTAAGCTAATATAGAATTATTTTAAAAATCTTTTTCTGAAGATATTTAGTTTGTAAGGGACAAAAACAAGTTCATTTGATGAATTTTCAATACACACTCAAAAACGATTCTCACATTTCGGTGAAACAATGTTTGAATTTTCCTTTTGTCTTCAATTTATGGACAGTGCAACGGAAAAGTGCTTTAAGTAACATGAATCCATTTTAAAGTTTTAATTTTCAAAATATGGTTTTTTTTAAATATTTTTTTCTGTCATTTCTAGACCATCAGAGTTTCTAAAAAAAATCCTTTCACCTTAAACCCGATATGCGAAACTGAATTAAAATTGTACCTACCATTTTTTGAATACTGGAATATATGGCAGCCATTTAACTTTTTTTTGATCCAAGTGCCACTTAAAGTGTTTTACTTTTCCTCCGTTGATCTATCAGTTTTTGAAAATATAACTTGCGACAACTGGAAAGTAGATTAAATGAATAATTAGGGTGTAATATTTTTTTATCGAAACTTACATATCTTACAACTGCGGATCACATTGTACTTTATACTAGCTTAACTCGAAATCTCTGCCATTCATTGAAATATTTCAATTGATGAATATTGTCCACTACGTAAAATAAATCAACGGTGCCTTATAGAGATTTGTATTGATTATTTAGAAATGTCTTAGCATTTATCAGAGAGAAACGGTGATGTTGTTTGTATCCACATAAAGTATATGAATGTTATATTAATATAAAAATATCCTCTAATTAAGTATTTTAGTTGTTAAGTTTAAAACATTATATAATATATATATATGTATTATGTATATTGAAAGATTCAATTGTGATTGAAGAACTATTTGGTTGTCACGTATATCTGGTTCTTTAAGTAGAATATCATGCTGTGTGCTCTAAGTCTGAATTGATATTTGAAACCATATGAACTTTTCAGTTGATTATAATGACGTTGAAGATATTTCCTTCCGCTGTGAATGTTCTATGTGAAATTAGTTACCAGATTTGCCTGCTACATGTTCTATAGTTGTGTTCACATTACATTATCATGGTTCTATCGGCGTTATTACAATACCTGTACAATGAATCCCTATTCAATATGTTTCAAATAGTGTTCATTATATATTTTAACTCCTGTTGTAATTTAAGCTTGTATATTTTGTTTTTGTTTTGTTGAACCATTCCAGTTGCTTGGCCGCCTGTTACTTTTCTTCTGTTCACCGTTTGGTACAAGAATGTGTACTAGTCATAGTTTAATAGTTCTCCCTGTGCCCCTGTTTTCTATGTTTTTTAATACTACACACAATGTTTTCCCTTTTTTTTATAATTTACCATTAAACACCTGCTTTATTTATATTTTGTTGATTGATATTTACAATATACTTGTTGATGAGCAAAACCATGGTGCTGTGATTGCTTTTTTAAATATACATAGAAATTTATATACATATTTTTGTAACGAATAATTATTTTTTTTTTTTAGATATAATGTCTCCTAATGTTAGACATTGAAAAGTAAGGAGACTTTAAAACACAACCTCACATTGATTCGGAACTAAACATCTTAATATATTCACCAGTTAAAATAGTCACCATTTGTAATAAATGTATCGTCCGCGAAACAATTAACCCGATGAAAAATTCAATTTTTACGTTTTCGAAAACATATTCATAGTTTATTTGAAATATATTGTATATGATTATGTATTTTTAATAGGTAGCTTTTAATTTAGTTTTAAGACAAATGTACCTGGTCTTCAGAAAAAAATTATATTTATAATCTTACATCAATAAAAAATAAATTTGTTTATTAATGAATTTTTATTTACATGCCATAAAATATAATAGTAAAATTTTTTTGTAATAAGAGTATTTTTGTATATTTTTACAAATATAAAAATCATTATCTATTATGGAGATTTTCTAATTTCTAATAGAATCAAAGGCGAAACTTTTTTTTAAAAAAAATATTTTTTTCAAGTCAAATTGTATTGTTATATATTTTTTTTTATCACATGTCAACTATCAATATAAAAGATTGACTTTTTTTGTCCGAATCGACTAAATTTCCTTAGAATTTATTTTTCAAGTCCACCAAAAACTCACTGAAAAACTAACAGACAATGATTTTACATAATGCCACCATTTTGGAGGTATGTATAACATTTCGCCGGGTTTTAAAATTGCATATTGTGGCTTTGCTTTTTTGTAGTTGGGATATGTGGTGTAGTCGGGATTTAAAGGATCTACTCTTGCAGTGTTCTTCAAAATATTTTCTTCATATAAATATAAATTTGGTGCTTCGTGTGGTGGAAACAAAATAACTAATTTTTCACCAACCACCTAAAAATATATATATTTTAAATTATTTAATATATTCATAAGAGACTGAGTTTACATACTTGTGAAAGAAGGTTGTGTTTCGGATCAAAATGAATAGGTGAGACAGTTCCAGAAGGGCCGAACCATGCATTTATATCAGGTTCACAATCATCATCAGTTGAATTGTCTTTTTCACGAATGCAACAATATTCTGGTATTCTTAAATCATCTTTAAGTGAAGGTATGTGTTTAAAAAGTTCATATTGTGCCAAATATCCTTTGTTGGAATCCGATTCATAAATATATTCTTTTATGAACTCCGACAAAGTCATCAAAGATTGAGTCCAATCTGAATCTGTATATTTTGATCCGATTTCAATTGGTATGGTTCTATGGCCTGAAAAATTATAAAATAAATCTTATATATATTACAATTTTAAATTTCATATTATACAATTATACCTGCAATATCATTGATATAATTAATATCCTTCCACATTTTAAGAGCGGGCCAATGTGATATACAGTTATTTAAAACTACCGGTTGTTTTTTTGTAAAATGTTCAACTTCAAAAAATTCTAATGAGGGACAGTTTATGCTTTGTATTTCATCACCCAAGTAATTGAGATTTTTATAATTGTCCAAATAAGTATTTTTCACAGACTCTTCCTCAGACAAAGAAATTTTAGAAAATGTCGGCTTACTGAAAATATATATTAAATGAATATACCATCTAATTTTCATTTATATAAAAATAAGCCAAACCTCCGTTTCAATTTAGAGACAAGCGATTCGCACTTGTTCAAAATATTTTCACCTCGTATACTAATCGGACAGCCAAAAATAAGACCGTCATCCAAAATTTTAAAAAGGGTAGTATCTTCCAAAATATTTTCATCATCTTTGTGCAATTGAATGTAGATCAAAAACTGAAAAAAAAACTTTTTATAATTTTTTTATAGTTTTAGGTAATTGCAATTATTCAAAATTCTAAACCTTGAGAAAAGTTAAGATCGTTATTGATTCTCTGTAATGCACATCGACATCTTTCCAATGACCAATGTTTATATATTCATATATTTTATCCAAACAACAAGAAACCAAAAATAGTTTTTCATAATCGATAGTTTCGTTTTTCTTTAATGAATACAGCGAGCGCTTTATTATAAACAAAATTGACGCATCAACATTTGTTAAATGGTTGCATTTTATAAAAGGCAGGAGGGATTTTGTCTGTCTCAAAATTTCATTCATTATCCTCACAAGAGACAAAACAATAGTAATATAAGGCGACCCTTCGTTTGACAGATAAACGTCAGTTCACTTCAATATCTATAAATGAAAAATATTAAAAATATTTTTAAGCACAAGAACAATTTATAGTTGTATCAACACTCAAATTGTATAATAAAATATGTCTATAGTAAATAATCTAGTGTTCATTAATTTTCCTATTGAGAATACCTATATTTTGGCATAAGGTATAATATACAAATTATGTTTAAAAAGCAAACAAGCGTTCTATTAAAGGAAATGAACTGTTTGAAGAATTTTCCATAAATTGAATTGGTGAAAATGAAAAAAAAAAAGATGCTGCAAGTGTTGCCATGCGCATACGTCTAGTATGAATACATTACTGGCCAGTGATTGTACATCTTCGACACGATTGAAAAAATATAAGCTGTTTTTATAAAGAAATTAATAAAATATGTTAAATCAATTTATTTGATGCAATAATGAAAATACAAAAATATCGGTCATTCACAAAAGAATAAAATAATAAAGAAATAAACTGAAAATGATCAATTGGGATGATATTTATTCGCTGGTCAGTAAGGTTGTTGAATTGTTTATTATTATTCGTTGGAAAATGTCATATTTAATCATGATTTATAATTTTACAAGAATATTTAAATAGTATCGAGGAATAATATAAGGTGAATTCGCGTGTCAACGGTTGTCGACAGATGTACGATCGGTGTAGAATTGGCATGGCGGAGAGGCCGGGCTGGTGGCCGGGCTTGGTGTACACTGCACATTGCCGCCCCGTCTGAGACTCCTGGAGTGACTGGAGAACCTGGAGTACCTGCAGCACCTGGAGTACCTGGAGCACCTGGAGCAGCGGGAGAACCTGGAGAGTCTGCAGAACCTGGAGTGCCTGGCCTGGAGTGACCTTCCTCTGAACCTCTGACTCTGCGTCTGTATCTGTTGACCTGGAGCCTGGAGTCTGCTGCTGAATACCAACTATCTTCGCTCTACTCGATACTAGTCACAAGCCATAGTGACAGTGTACTATCACTACTAGCAGCCAGTGTCTAGCCACGCCCACTAGATCAGTTTAGTTGGTACTACTGTCACTGTCACTGTCAGTACGAGCAGTGACACCAGGAGTGATTAGTGAACAGTGAAGAGTGGACAGTCGACAGTGTCAGTGATGGTGGTCGTGATGATGGTGCATCACTGAAGGGCGGGGGGCGGAGCTGGGTGCTTGTACACTGTGACACTGTGATACTGTGACATTGTGACACTGACGTTGGCGGGAACAGTGGCCAAGCGACAGGCAGACCGGGCCACGGTGAGGGCGGAGGCGGGAGCGGGGGTGGCGGCGAGTCTGACTGTGAAGGGGGCGGGGCCTGAAGGGCGGCCTGACGGTCAGCCTGACTTGCCGCAAGAGACTCCCGAGACTCCGGCAGCCTGCTGGTAAGGACGCTCTACTCATTACTTGTTCCTGGTTCCTGGTCCTTGTATTGTTGTTCCTGTTCCTCTTCCTGGTTCCTTGTTCCTTGTTCCTGTCAATATTCTGTTTTATGTAACTCGACACCGTCTCGCGTGTGTAAAGTTGTCTAATTGATTGGCCGTCACCTCCGCGTTCGCAATTATCTCGATTCTCCTGCGATGATTCTGAATGGTCAATTCTCCGTGAACGTCCTCGTTGTGTTCTCTAGTTAATGACTTCTCCTGCGAACGAGGAAATCGACAATTATGACAAATTGCATTATAGCCGCGGACACCTCTCGCACGATAATAATAAACTCGCTCTCGTTTACTCTGCCCACCTGTTCGTTCTGATTTCTATCCTGAAAATTCGACACTTGAAGAATATGTCATGAATATTTGTAAATATTAATGACATATTCTATATAATGAATATTTGTAATAATCAATTATGCCAAAAAGAATTTATGAAAATATCATTTCACATTTAGAGAGAGTTAGCAATAAAAATTCAAGAGCAGATAATAATTCCCATAATCTGTATTAATAATTGATTTAAAACAGATCAGATATAATATTTATGAACAGATTGTAGGTCTATGACAATAATTTAGATGTTGATTATAAATATTATGAGTACTTACTACAAATATATATAAATAAAGCATTAATAGAATGACTAACAAATAATTTACTTTGGTTATTATTAGAAGTAACAGTTGTTTTATTTTATCTTGATTTTTACTCTTTATTTAATTTACCATATTTTATTTTAAACATCAAAGGTCAGTTTTTTCAAACAGTGAGCTATCTATCTCGAGTGTTATCGGTTCATTTTTGTGTAATCAATTAGTTTTTACTATAGCGATTGCACAAAAATGCACCACTTGCTGATATTTGACTCAAGTTAGATAGCTATATGAAAAAAAAAATCATTTGGACATTATGTATACCTTAAATCATAAAATAAAACAATTGTGTAATTAAGTAATCGTAACAATTTATTATTATAAAATTATGTACTATCATTAATTTGATATAACAAATCCGATATATGAAAAACACCAGTTCTTGATAGTTTTTAAATAACACGTAAGAAGCTTGTTTACAGTGCTTACAATATTCAACATAAAATATATGAATTTTTAAATATTTTCTAAATAATCAAACAGGATATTTGGTTATGTGCATTTTTTTCTTTACATTTATGTATATCATAATTTACTTGTTTATATTTTCAACAAGTTTTAAACAATTTATCAGTCAACAAGTGGCATGAGTTGAACTCTTAATACAATCAGTTTGTAAATTGATATTATTAAATATTTGCTTTCAAAAAATGAAAGTTCAAGGACCAAATTTTTTTCGAATGAAATAGATTTAGAATCACATTTAGAGGTTTAAGAGCAAATTAATTTTCAAAATTTTCGTCAGTTTATCAGAGACATTAAATATGTAGAAAACTCCCCAATTCTGGGTCTATTTCTAATTTTTTTTTTTTTTTTAATAAAAGCACCTACCGTTCCTGGTTATTCACCTTATAATAAAATAATTAGATGCTTGAAAAATAGTTTGACCTTAAAAGAAAATGTTTAATTGGTTTGGATTTTTAAAGGAACTGTATTTTCTTGAAAATGCAATGTTTACTGTTAATGATTTTCTATCAATATTTGAATGAATATTGTATTAAAAATATAATATATTCAGCTCTCAATTATTAGAAGTCGAATTTGCATATGCTTTATATTGAAAAACAATGAATGGAAAATGCATTCAGTGATTCTGAAAATTTGTTCAATGATTCATTTCTGTCAGTTTTAAACATAAAATGTATTTGGTAAAAAAATGCAAATAAGACAAGTATTTCTCAGCATCCCGAAAGTTGCAACGTCCTGCGCGGGTGATTGTTTTGCGATATGTCTATTGAAATGCTAATGGTGGCTCATTGTGACCGCCGTTCAGCCGTGCATTCTGATTGTGTGCTATGTGGTGAGCGAACGGGCCGTTATGAGTCCATGCCGATGATTTGTGTCAATATTTAGAAGGTGTGTGCTCCTCTGCAAACTTGTGTCTTTTATTATCTGCAGCTAATGCTCTAATACTGCCGAGGTCACCACTTCTACTAATACATTTTGCTTATTTGGATTTGTACAATTACAAAATTCAAATCGAGATTCATTATGATATTTATAATTTCAATTCAATAAAGTCAATTTTTATCAAAATATTTCATTTGAAAATTCTTACATTGAAGGCTTGATTTATAATAGAATACCATATATTAATTACTACACAATCGGATATTTTTTTAACTTACTAATCAACATAATTTGGAAAAGTTGAATATAAACCAGCATAACTAATGATTCATAATAAATTCCTCAACTGATCTAATGAAAACTTAAAATATAACTGAATATAAATTTAAATACAATTATTTACTTATGAAAGACTTTTTTAAAGTACATATAAAGAAAATAAGAGTAGAAGATGAATGAAAGATTGAAAAATTGTAATATGGTAAAACTAATCGAAACCAGAGGTGGTCAAGATAGTAAATATTTAAAAAAACTAGGAACAATCCAAAGTTATTTTAAGATAATTTTTTCGATAAATATGACATTCATATTTTGGTTTGAAAAATCTTCACCTGCTTCACTTGAATCATTTTTGTCCAAAAATTGATTTTTTTGAATCTCAGATTACATCCATAGTCGAGGCTTGTTTAGTTTGTATTATTATCTAGCCGCAGGTGTTACTGCATATTTATTTATTTATTTTCAGTATTAGTTTATGTGAAATATGTATTTTTAGTATCATTAAACATTAGTTTTTCTTGTTATAGGTGGACTGCTTGGTCTGCAATGGGTTGTTTTGGATCACCAGGTGGAAAGGGAGGAGGGGAAACTTCTGAAGGTGATGATCTCAAATCCCAAAAAAGACGTAGTGATGCAATCACTCGACAGTTGCAAAAAGATAAACAGGTAATTACTATAATATTTTGTGTATATTACTAGTTTACATTATTTCAAAAATATATGTATATGTAGTATATAATTATTTAGTTTTTAATCATTACATTTTATTTAATAATAGTTATATCGGGCAACACACCGTTTACTTTTATTGGGAGCTGGAGAGTCAGGCAAATCAACAATAGTTAAGCAAATGAGAATCCTTCACGTCAATGGATTTTCAGAAAAAGAAAGAAAAGAAAAAATTGAAGACATAAAAAAGAATATTAGGGATGCAATACTTGTAAGTTCTAAAAAATTCTATATTACTCTAGAGAATTTATTTAACTTGTAATTATATATTTTTTTTAGACAATTACAGGTGCGATGAGTACCTTAACACCTCCGATAGCATTAGAACGCCCTGAGAATCGTGCTCGTGTTGATTATATTCAAGATGTAGCGTCGGGTCCTGACTTTGACTATCCACCTGAATTCTATGACCACACAGAAGCCCTTTGGAAAGATGGTGGGGTTCGGGCTACCTTTGATCGTTCAAATGAATATCAGCTTATTGATTGCGCCAAGTAGTAAGTTCAGATTTTTTTCTTATTAAAATTACCATACTATTTATTGTCTACATACTTTAATGAACATTTTTTTAAAAGCTTTCTAGATCAAGTGCACAATATAAAACAACCAAATTACACTCCATCCGAACAAGACATTCTACGTTGCAGAGTGTTGACCTCGGGCATATTTGAGACTCAATTTGTCGTGGACAAAGTTAATTTTCAGTAAGTATTCTCTCACTATTTGAAAAATTTTATTATGCAAAAGTATTTTTTTAATGGAAATTTCCTGTCAAATTTTTTAGTATGTTTGATGTTGGTGGACAGCGAGATGAGAGACGCAAATGGATTCAATGTTTCAATGACGTGACTGCAATTATTTTTGTAACTGCGTGTTCATCTTACAATATGGTGCTACGTGAAGATCCAACACAAAATCGCTTAAGAGAATCATTAGAACTTTTTAAGAGTATTTGGAATAACAGGTCAGTTTGTTTGAAATTTCTCTTTATATTTACGAAATACATTTGTTATTTTGTTTTTCAGGTGGCTGCGTACAATTTCAGTTATTCTTTTTCTTAATAAACAAGATCTTTTAGCAGAAAAAGTATTAGCGGGAAAATCAAAGCTTGAAGACTATTTTTCTGATTTTGCTCGCTACTCCATACCGCCAGATGCCTGTCCAGATACTCGAGAACATCCTGAAGTTTCACGGGCCAAGTATTTTATAAGAGATGAATTTCTGGTAAGTTCGATAACTTTTTTTTAAAATAAAATGAAATTATATAAATTGTTGTTTTTAGCGCATAAGTACAGCATCGGGAGACGGCAAACATTACTGCTATCCTCATTTTACATGTGCTGTAGACACAGAAAACATTAAGCGGGTTTTCAATGATTGTCGAGATATAATTCAAAGAATGCATCTTCGACAGTATGAACTCTTGTAATTCATAAAGTGCTGCCTTCATCTCTTCAGTCAGGTAAATAAAATAGTTTATATATAAAAATCAAAATGTTGTCAACATTTAATTACCAAATATTTATTTTAGTTTGATTATTTAAAACTGGTGTGGTAGCGTATAGCCCCATTAGTTTGAATCGTATTTAAATTTCGAAGAAGAGCTGGAGAGAAATGAAGTGGCTAGGATTAATTGGAAAACCATGCAGAATGTATTAATGACACCAATCTTGGATGCAATTTACGATGCAGAGCAATATCTATAAAATTATGTAAAAATTAATTGCAAAAGTGATGTCGCCCAATCGTTATATGCATATATACTTTAATATATAGCACATACCTACTTTTTGATTGGGCATTGTTTTATTTTGGGTTTTCCGTTACTTTTTTGCACACTGACTTCTCATGATTATCGATCAAATATATAAATATATATATACACATACACTTGCTTGTATATATTTATATATTTAAGTACATATTGAATTGTGAGTTTATATATTGTATATTGTAGTATAAGGTTTTCTAGATACTAAATGTGGAATCCTTGTAAGGGAGTGCAATTTCATGTTACCATTTGTTTTGTTTTCATATGTTCTATATTTTATTATTGATAATGTTTATACATATAAATATGTACACATACATACATAAGTCATAAACACTACTCATTTCTTTGTATATTTGAAGATGACTGCCTTTTAAAATAACATTTCGGTGTTAGAGACTTTCATTTTGAAAGACGTAAAAGTCTAGAGATAAACTATGAAAAAGAATTCATTGAATAATGAATAAATTTTTATGCAATCATTTCAGAATTGTACTGAAAGAATCGGCAAAGTTCTTTTTTGTAGTTATCCTCGGATGACTTCATATATATATATATATTATATAAAAATAAAGCCATACCTGTGCATATTTACTTATAATGGATATTTATAGTGTATTATTAGTTTCATTGTAATATGAATGATTATAATGTTTGTTTAGGAAATGCAATACTTAGATGCCAAAGTGAAGGAATGTGAAAATGCAATTGAATATTTTCATTATTTATCTGTGCGACCCGCAGGATTTGTGGTCGATTCTTTAAAATGTTTAGTGACGAACAACATAATGCCACCTGTTAAAATGATCAATATGAAAATGTCTGATTGCAAATGAAACATCAGCTTAGTTTCTCATATGTCTGTGTTATAAATGTTATATTTTTTCAGTTGTTTGTCATTGTGAAGGAAACGTGACACTAATGAAATATATTATTATATGATTATAATTATGTGCGTGCATGTGGTAACTGTCATAACTACATTTAATTTTTTAGGATATGCATACGTTTAATTAATTTTTTGTCATCGGAAATATTTGTACATGTCTGAAGAGTATAAGTGTTTGCCGTATTTCATTTGGAATTTGATTTTCTGTTGATCATTTATCGACGAAAGTTAGATAAATAAATAAATAATATACAAGTACAGAAACAAATTCATATTTCAATTGGGTGTCATAGTGTAATACAATAGATTGTGGTGCAATGTAGGGTTCATTATGAAAGTTCTCCCAATATGTTTAATAGAAAACTCCATTTCATGAAGTTATCGACCTTCTTTCCATTTCATTCTTAACTACATGTTTGTCTTATGTTAGTGCGGTTGCTGTCGCTTACCTAAATGGTAAACTGTTTGTCCACTTGAAATGCATTTTCAAACATTTCCAGGTTACTATTTACATATTATTTTAAATATAACTGGCTAAAGAATGTTTTTTTTTTTTTTTTGTTGTCATTTGTAAAAGTGTAATTATTTATTTTTATATTATTAAATGAAAGACTGCAATCTTTTGATGTGATTGAAAGATGTGCAGTTTGAGTCACAAATGTTACGCGCAAAATTTTAAAAATTTTCATGTTTAGATAAATTAAAGAAATGAATAAAAAGAACACTGACTTAATTTATTGCAAATTATAATATTTATTGAAAAAACATGTACATACATATATATGTCTATTTAACTAAAGTATTTCTTTTAATTTATTGCTCTGTTTTGCTTTAATCATCCGTTTTTGTTGAAACAATCTTAAAATACATTGATTGTTCTTATAATCCAAATATCTGATGGACTGTAACCGTAACTCACGACAAATGGATTGTATTTTTGTTGAATTCAATTATCGATTGACGAAATGGTTTTTCAAAAAAAAAAAAATCCTTATTTGTGATGATGTTCAAATTTTAAAAAGCATGCAGGGTGAAGTATTATTTAATATTATAAATTAAAACAAAAAATTATATTTACAAAATACTTTCTAAATAGCTAAAAATATTCAATTTACGCATGTTATTTTTTTATGAAAGATTTAAAAATATTTTTTATGTTTCAGTCAAGTTGAATTTTTCGATGATTACGTATTTTTAAATGTGTAAATTTTTTTTTGTTTGTGTTTATTTTTTGTCTGTATTTGTTTGTTATTTGTGTATAATTATTGTTATCCGAAGAATGCCTGTTGTTAGCCATTGGTTAATATAATAATACGTGTTAGTCTCGTCTTTGGAAAATTTGGTTTGTCAGTGAAATGTTTATTTTAATTTACCTGTCGATTGATAAAGCCGGCAAAACTAACACATTCTGTCCCTAACCAATTTTTAATTAATTTATCGGACGGTCGATGATTGCTTTGAAAAGTAACTGTTACATTGCATATATTATTATTATTACTATTTAGATATGAAAATATCCCTCTTCAAACACATTGGAAAATATATTTTATTGTGATTTAGTGCCATAGACAAATAAAAAAAAAAAACACCATATCTCGCTAATAGCATTTTGAGCGTTGAATGTACGACTCTGGTAGTTTTTAAAAAATTGTGTGTACTTACCGTGTGATTTTATTTTTTATTTTAACAAAGACATTTTTTGTTTTCGATTAAAAAAATAATATTCATTGCTGTTTTGAGGGGGCACACAAAACATTGAGGGGGTAAAAGATATGCGAGCACAATCAAAATCTACTTTCTTATTGAGGTTTCCCTTCTCGACATACATTTTATTTTGACAATAACATTTACACACACAAGTGAAGTCGACAGCAAATTACAAATAGTCTTTCTTCGTTTCTCTCTTTGAACTGAATATTCGTGGCACAAAATAAACTACCAATTGCTTTTATAACGAGATTTTGTTACATATATACATGTTTTTTGATAATACTTTCTACATTTCATTGACTCTTGTTTTCGTTTTTTTTACAATTGTCTTTCACTTATTTATTTTGTCTCCGTTGAATGTATGATTTTTCAAACTTAAATTCGACGCGGTTCGATCGTAAACTGTCGAAGTATCTCGGATGTGGAAAATTATTTTTACACATTCGTTTTTTGTAGACCCTTATTAAAAATGCCCGATATTGCTTAATTAATTGTCTGTGCAAAACTGTCCATTATCATTATAAAAAAAATATATATATACATACATTAATCATCTGAAAAACTGCACAAACTTTTTTGTAAGGAGTAAATGTAAAGAAATGTCATTTAGTTATCATAATTGTTTATATATATATTAAACATATAAAGATTGATTAAATAATATATATAAATTAATGATTGAAAAAATTGTGTGCAAAAAATTAGATTCATTTTAATCTTCTAGCAACTGTGATTAGCCTCTATGCAGAAATCTGTTGAGTGGATAATAAAATAAAATAAAATATTCGGTATGCATGCGTGCAGCGTAAACATGGTTATAGTGAGTGATTTATAATAAAATAAAATAAAATAAATACCAATGTTGGGTTTGTACCAAGTGTAGAAAGTTGATCTAACTAATGGTCGGATTGCTACTTACTAAAACCAAATAAAATATTTTTTCAAATGATTCATCAACTCGATTGTGTTCTTTCCGAGATCAAAATTAACGCACAATCGATCGCAAGTGACTACGTACTTAGCTCCTTATGTGACATTTCCTTTTGAATGTGGTTTTTAATTTAATCGTTGGGAATCCTGCTAAATCCAATTTTTATATACATGAATATATTTATAATAATTTATCACAGAGTCGGTCATCATTGTTAACGAATAAAAAGAAATCTTCATGTATTAGTGATAATAATAATAACAAGATGTATTTGTATTTGAACACTCGAATCAAACAAAACGGCGACTCGTACACCCGAATGTAAATTAAATAAAATGAAATAAAATGTCGTTGTGTCCGATTCGAGTGTCGGTATTGCCCCTTACTTTTTAAAGGAGAAAATATTTGAATGGGATATTTTTTTGTTTTGTGAGTACCGCAAGTATTAGTTGTAAAAGAGAATATACTTATTTTTATTTTGTTTTTCTCGTTGTGATTTGTGACAGCTGAAATGAGAGCCATTATGTATAAAGATTGTTTTCGCTTCTAACCATGATAAGCTTTGTCATTAAATTATTGAATACAATGTTCATTACACCAAACCACCACTGATGTTTTTGTACCTATTTCCATTCTTCAATTTCAATAATCCTGGATTTCAACTCGAGATGATCGACCGTGATTTTATATTTACATTACACATTTATTTAACTGACAAAATGGTTACTGTCATAGGAATACCATTTTTTTTATAATCAGTTTTTAAGACTGGGAGATCGGGAATAATATTAATAAAATTCCGATTGATCGTGTTGATCCAGGTTTACTTTAATTTCCTGGATTGTAAGGTAAATACTGAATATTTAGTGGGTGACCTGTGTGTGGTTTTACACACATTAGATAATAGATTTCCCATTTTCAATTAGACTTAAAATTATTTGACTACTAATTGTTTTTATATTAAAAATACTCTAATAGTTATTAACTGAAAAAAGTTTTTACATTTTCAACATTAAATGTACGGTTATTACGCCTTGATCCAGGTTTAATCTGATTTACTGTATTGTAAGGTAAATACTGAGGCGACTATTAATTCAGTGATCTGTGTAACTAGTAATAGTTAAAATCACCGACAGACAATTAACACATGTTGTGTCTAAAAAATAAAATGTCCAAAACTAATCTAGGAACTGGTAAGTAAACCTTGTTATACCGGGAAAGGATAGGCTATGAAATTTTGTCAAGATTGTTGGGAATAAGCCGAGAGTCTGGTAATAAATAAAAGTACCATATTGGCATTCAGGCGTCAATATTAATAAGAGGCTTAGAATAAACGATGAATTTGTTGTAATTTTTTACACATGGTTTCTTTATCTATTAATCGCCAATCATGTGAGGCCAAATATTTCTAATGGAACTAATCTAGTTGCTTTTGAGAATGCCTTCTTCAATTTTATCAGGGTCCCAATATTTTCACCAATTGAAAAAAGTTGGAAACCTCTGTTCTAATAAATAAATTTAGTAATTAGTCTTGATGGGTAAATAAAATAAAGTATTACTTCAAAAGTATATATATTTTTTAATCATTTATTAATACAACAAATCAAAGTGATTGCGAGGCATCACAAAGGAAATCGATAGAATTTATTTTTAACTGCCTCTAAAACATCTTTGAAATATAAATTTCAATAATTCTAATAGCACATAAATTTTTGCATGATTGCACTTTAAAAAATGACTCGACGTAAAGCCTAGACCTAGAACTCGGAAAGTTCATGCAGGAAACAAAATGTAAAAAAAGGAATGTACCAAAAAAAAAGCTGTAGAAAAACAGTCTCAATAACAATAAATGGTCATTTCCATTGTTACAAGTATCTAATTTTTTTTAGTAAAAGTCTTACTGCACGCAGCCTTAAAATATCAATAATGTCAAATTGTTAAAAAAATTAAGTTTGACTCGTTTCACCCGTGTTGAATAGAAAAAAATCGGTGTGAAACTGTGACTCGTAACCTGACGAGCTCTACTTCCTGGGCTGGTGGATGTTAGTCTGAGGTTTGATGTTGTGAGCCTGCGGTGGCTTTGGTTGATGAGCAACCTGTGCCGCTTCCAAAACAAACTCGGTAGCGTTCTTCGCCGGGGCTCCGGCTACGGTCAGTGGATTAGTCGGGATGATAGACGGACCTGTGAGACCGGTCACATCTCCCAAAACTTCCTTGGACTGTTTAGGAGAATGCCCTTCCTTATGCTGGGTAATCCTCATTCCCCCGGCTTTAACTGAAATAAAACAACAATATATTATTCATAACAATGACTTTGTTCTATTTGTACAAGTGCACGATAATGATGGGAGATGATGAAGCATTATGCGAATGAATTACGCATGTATTTTAATTTTTATGAAATGGAATTCCAAGACGCAATTGTGTTTATTATAGTTACCAGCTGGTGGATGACCAGCCTTCAGTTGACAGGACTCGTCTGATGAAGACATTGTTCTTGATTGACAAGTACTTAGTTTTACAGGTAATCAGGTGTAAATTAGTTGATATTAATGGCTTTATTTGGATATGAACGGTGGACGTGTCACAGGTGAATGTCAACCAGATAACATGCAGTCTACACCCACGACATCTATTGACACTCGCTCTTATATATCATATTTCTTTCAATTATTATTTTATATACATATTTCCCTTTATGTATAAAAATAAAAATGTCGCATTTCCAGCAAACATCAAAAAATAAGAAAATATATCTCATACTTGATATAAATAACTCATCTAGTCCACGTAAAAATAAATCTTTATTTTTAAACAGGAAACATAAAATTAGAGTTAATGAGGGTCTTGAATATACTATTTTGTGTCTTCGGTCTTCTAGAATATTATAAGATTAAAAATCAAAAATCATTGTTTATGGTTTTGTTTGCTTACAACCAATTAAAGAACAGAGATATCCTTCAAGATAAAAACAACATATTAAATGACTTATTAATAAAATGATCTCTTATTTCATGCTCAAATATTTCAAAGTGTGTTATATTTTTTAATATTCATTAAGAAAACGGGACTGAAAAAAATAATAAAAGGCCTATTACACTTATTCAGTGAAGAAGCGCAGTCTAATCGCAGTTTCTGCCGATACCACAGATATATTAGTAGGCCATATAATTGGATGTATAAATATCAAGATGGCGCACCTAGTAGACGATTTTAACTGAGGTAACACTGTAATAGAGGTAATTAACAGTGTTTAAACAGGAGTAATGAAGAGTAATGTACATCTCAGACTCGTCTGCTTGGTCCGCCATCTTAATATTTATACATCCAGTTGTATGTCCTGCTAATATATTGGTGGTATCGGTCATCTTCTCATTTATTCAGAGGCCCTGAAAAGTGTAGTCTAATAGGATTTTAGGTTTATGCTGTTTTTTAGAATCAAAATAATTTAAAAAATGCTTGAAATCATTTTTCATACATGTATTTATTGATAAATACATGTACAACCTTTTTCTGATTATTTTGGTAGTAACTAATTCAGAAGTATTTTCCTACTAATGTAGTTAAAAACCAATTGTCAAAACTACCCACCCCTTTTCACCCTCATACTTTAAATTCGGACATTTGAACAAATTATTCAAGGGCCTTGAACCAGGGCCCCTTTACGTGATTACACAATGCTTAATAGATAATTTTAAATTTTGTATAAAATGTTAATAATGAAGTGCGCGCGCCTCCATTTGGTTTTGAAAAGGTTTCGTTGTCAACAAACAGTTGTCAAAGAACCCGCGTCGGGGGTAGACGCTTTCCTCTAGAACACATCTCTCCCTTCAACCCCCATACATATAAAAATCTTAAATTATTCAATTATTAGCTCACAATGTCTCCAATTATTTTATACCACTAAATAATACCACGTTAATGGGTTAATTTTTAAATTTGAGTGAACGAGCGAGCAACAAGTCGCCATTGGGTGTACGTGAGAGAATAAAATCGCCAACCCCGTCAATATCCCATCGAAGGTAAATTAAATAATGAAATATACGCGTTATTTTATAAGTGTTGAAAACTACCTCTTTTATAGAAGAATTACGCAACGCAAAATATATATATTTTTTCACATAATTTAGCGATTCTTGCCAATATAAATAAAACTTATAAAATATTATTTTCACTATTAGTATTGATTTTCTTCAGAGAGTTGTGTTGTTCTTCTATTAATTTAATAAAATATATTATATCACGTACGGGGTGGAAATCACTAAAAATAATTATAGGATATGTATTAATTAAATAATCACATAATTAGGGTGTCCTGAAAGCGATTGTAAATAAATATGGCTGCTGCTAACAAAATACCTAAACTGTGAAATTATTTAATAATCTTCTTTTCCTATAAACATGTTTTCTGATATTTTGATTGATTTTGATATTTATATTTGTATAATCAAGTGAAAAATATAATGATCATACTTAAATACCAGCTTCTTCAACAAAGACCCAAAATAAATGACACATTATTTAATATCAATAAATTTTACAAAAATTAAATATCATATTCGGAGGAAAATATTTCTGCTTCGGGTTGAATTATTTGAAAGAAGATAATGTCGTATTGCTATAAATTAGTTTCAAAGCGTAAGCTCCACAAACATACTTAGCTAAGGAGGAAAAAATATAAATAAAAATCAGTATCAGGAAGTGCGCCAACCGAGAAAAACCATTCCTTATAATAATGGACGAAGTAAAAAAAAACGATTAATGCATTTTAAAATGTAACCGAATACATTGTACTTGTAAATTAATAATTAAGGTGTACATATTAATTATTGGGTGTGGCTGTTTTGATGAAATTTTTTGTATTGTGTGTATAAAAATTTGTGTTTTTTCGGGAAAAGAGTATTGAAAAATGCTTATTATATTAACTGAATTAAAAGAGTTAAATTGTTTTTAAGGATCTGAACTAATAATTCGATCTTACAAGAAATTTCGTTCATTATACTATACGAAATTTGACATGTGACTTGCGATACTCACAGATATTATACTTAAATCTAAAAGGGCAATTGAATAATTTATCGTAAACGATCTACCTGTTACAATATCCAGGTGCTTGAATGATTAATAAATGAAATATTATAAATAGTGAGAATAGTATTTACATCACATTTTTATAGTTATTTTATTACCCGTTTTCACAAACTTCCCTAGTAAGATATTGTTGTAATTACCTGACGATATATCGCTTATCTTATTGCTCTAGTATGAACGCGACCTTATTTATATTTTTTTTTTCGAGAGTTTTTTTAGACACAACAACGTGTTAATTCCTTGTTTATCGGTGATCTTAACTATTACTAGTTACACAGGTCACCGACTAAATTATCAGTATTTACCTTACTATATAGGAAATCAGAGTAAACCTGGATCAAGGCGATCGATCGGTATTTTATTAATATTATTCCCGATCTCCCAGTCGTAATAACTGATCAAATCATTTTTTTACTTTAGCGGGATTTTAACTCATTACTACATTATTTATAACCACGCTTCTTATCCCCTGAGCTATTACGCTGGCTGACAACAATTTATTAATTGCCTCAGTATTCAATTTAAAATAAAGAGTAAACCTGGATTAAGCCGATCTACTCGTATATTATTATAAATTTCTCAATCCCAATCGAATTGATTTTTTATTTTAATTTATTATTATTTAAGATTTGCTGGTATATTTCATTAAATTTTGTTGATGAATGGTGTGATGATTAGAAAAATACTTTTTTGAGTAATTCATCAAGACTAGCCAGCTATCCGTCTTCGGTTAGTTGAGCAATTTTTTTTTGTTCACTGCAAAGGAAACGAGGGTGGAATTAAATAGGGAAACTTGAAGGTTAAGATATGCAAATTGAGCGGAGACTTTTCGATCGGCATAAGATAAAGGACGGTGAAAAAAGAAGACCTAAACCAGCCTGTCTCGAAGGATTTAATTTTTTCATAGAAAAAATATCCCCCTTGAGATATTGTTCCACTAATAGGATGTATTTTTGTTTTATTTTTCAGATAATTGAAGCGCAAATAAACAACCCATCGAATACATTCATCGAAGGCAACAAAACACCATTAGATAATTAAATTTTGAAATCAAGTTTACGCTTATATTATTAATATAAAGTTAATTATTATATATAAAGTGTTAAAATGCAAACGAATGTTCAAATCGATGCAAAGAATTTGAGACCTTCTCCAGATCACAGGCCTAGAGGAAAAGGAACTCGTCTCACTGTTGAGGTAAGATTTTTTTTTAAATATATGAAATTGTTAGTAAAAATGTATATTTTTTTTACGTACGTCACGTAATTTTTACCTGAATGACGTATTTTTTGTTTGGTGTTTCCGAGATATCAGAGAGATCAGGTGCCTGATTGTATTATTGATAGTTAAAAAGCAAGTCGATGTTTTTTTATAATATTTTAATCGTAAAAATACATAAATAATAATTTTTAAATCCTATTGGTTGTTGAACTAAAATAGCGTAGGTTTAAATATCTTTCAATTAAAATACAAATTTATTAAATGCAGTTATTCCAATAATAAAATTGCATAACATCCCTGCTTTAATTTTCATCATAAAAACATACGTATACATTCAGTTTTTTTATTATGTAAATAGAATGAGTGCCCTGTTAGAAAGATTAAGCATTTACGTGATGGGAATAGTAAACATTGTAAATATTATCTTTGAACTGGGTTTGTATTAACATTTAGACTACTATGCAAATTTAAAAAGGGACACACCTTAGAAATGCGACTTTTCTCTAGAATGTTATATATTAAATCCATTCTTGTTTTCATATACTTTTCGCAATCTACCTTCCCTTTGAATGTGTTGCCTTTTCTGCACTTTGATCTTGATTATAGATTGATATATGAATAGGAATAAACTTTGTGCTTGATTCATTCAACGAGCTTAATCAAGCTTCTATTGTGTGTATTTCATAAGCAAAACTAGGGGGGCGATGGTGCAAATACCGGTATTCATAAGTTTTATATGAATCATAACGAAGCAAGAACAGTCTGTAATGAAATGTGTATATGAAAATTCTTAGAAATGTTCACTTCTCATTGCAAAACTTTTAATCCTATGCAAATTAATTCAGACTAATTTGTACACTGAAGAATGTGTAATTTAAAGTCAAAGTACGTATATTTAAAACACTTCTTCATCATCTTCTCTTCATTTTGAAAGAGATGAATTATTTGTAAAGTCCCCTTGACTCTCATTATGAATACATACCAATCAAACTATCGTTAAAAGATATTAATGAGTTCCAGAGAATCAACGGATGATATAACCTTATTATTCACAAGGAACTCGTGCAAAAATTGGGTCATTTTATGTACTGGAAGAATTCAGTAATAAAAAAGTATGAGTCAAAGTGTAAGAAGTGATTTGTGTAAAAATGTCGAGAATTTCCATTTACGTGAATATTTCGCTAAACGAAGCTTCGAAAAGAATGCCTTTCTTCTCATACTTTAAGACACGCCCTGTTCACATATTAAAGCTATTCTACCTTCATTTATGATTGTCCTATTTCTGTGACGATTCGATAAGCAAGGTTATACTTTATTAGAGAATAAAGTACAACCTTGTTTATAATATGTATATAAAACGAGAACAGCATCGTTAAGAGTAATATAAAATAAATTCTATATCAAGGACCGTATAAAATATGAACTTGACAATCTATTCTACTAAATATTGGAATTTATTCTACAATAAACTGTGTTAAAATAAATGTTGTTAAAAAAACCATTGAATTTGACCAATTCACGAGTTTGTAGAATTGAAAATGTCCGATTTTAATTAGATTGTCTGAATGGGGACTACTGATTTATTAAATTAGTATTTGAATAAATTTATTTAGATTTAACTCCATTTTAATTAAACAAAAGCAAAGCGGAGTGGCCAAAAAATTATTGTCCGTTATAAAAAATAAATATATATGTTTGCGTTATAAAATTTTGTAATGACGTATTTTAACAAGATTTCACAATAAATAAAAAAACTATTTATTATTTTAATGAATGCTTATGATGGAAATTAAATTATAGTATAACTTTTGCATAAAGGGAATTTTATATTGTCTAAATTTTAATTATTTTATACCAATGCTGACCAAATGATGAAAATTAGATTGATAAAAAATGTCTAAAATTAATCAACGTATATGTATATTTACTATAAAGTGTTTATGGTAAATATACATATAGGTTTTCACGGTTTTATTGTAGCTCATTGGGTTGTATGATTATAAATATTAAAAACCATAAAATATTGTATCACAAACACTAATTGTAAAATGCAAAAAGCCTCAATAAAATGTATGTATGTGAAACCATGATTCGATCTTTCTAAAGAATTATAAGGTTAGGTTAGATTATCTCTATATCGAAACAAAGCTCTACTTTAGTTTTATGATTTTGATTAAATACTTAAAAATCTAGTGCATTTCCTAGACATCAGGTCATATATAAAAGCCATATTGTTGGAGTTTTATGTGACTACAGAGTATAACTGAGGCTTTAAGGCTTTCACTAATAAGATGTGAAGAGATCTGCTGCATCCTTAAACCTTTCCCGTCCGACTCATATAAGCTTTTGATAAACGACCGCATTAAATTATATATCCTTTTAATTGGTAGCTGGGCTTTTTTAGACAAGACGAAAATATATTTTTCAACACGGTTAAGTTAAACGTTCTCAGTGTTGTACAAATTGGAGGACATGAATTTTGTATAAAAGTTACGCTGGACAGATGTTCACTTCGATCAAATCAAACATTTATCACATTTATTCCATTCGATAATATAAAATATCGCAGACATGTAAAGTATTAAATAAACCATAGATAAAAATGTTAAAAAGAAAATAGTATAAGTGCTCTAAATATTTATTATAATAAATTGGTTGGGAAAGTACATAATATTATTGTATACGATATATTCACGTTTAATTAATTTTCCATGTGTGTATTCTTTGGCATAAGGTACTGAATTTTTTTAAATATGATGAAGGCTTTAATTGGATGATATGGATATAAGAATCTTACCCAATTAGAAAAAGTCTAATTATTTTTGTTAATGTAGAGAATATTTCTTGTTATTAATCCTCATATTATGTTACATAGGTTTTTTATTTTTTTCCCATCCTTTTTATTATTTAATATTAAATACCTCTCATATCAAATAAAAATATTATTGAAATTTAGTTATAGGTAAAAAGATTTATATACTCTTATATGTTTTGTATTATTACCAGGGTAATAGCTCTAGGGATAAGAAGCGTGGCTACAAATATTGTGGTCATGGGTTCAAATCCCACTCAAGTAAAAAAAAATTGATTTGATCGGTTATTACGACTGGGAGATATTAATAAAATCCGAATCGATCATCTTGATCCTGGTTTACTCTGATTTACCGTATTGTAAGGTAAATACTGTATTATTTAATCGGTGACCTGTGTAACTAGTAATAGTTAAGATCACCGGCAGACAATGAACACGTTGTTGTGCATAAAAACCCTCTCAAAAAAGACCTTCTCTAAAAAATAAAGCTCCTCGGGGCGTAAATAATTAAATAAATAAATTATTCAAACTAAATAAAGAAATTGTTATACTGTTTAAGTACATATATCAGTTTTAAAAATAAAGGTTTTCCCCACATTTATCACGAGAGAATATAAGGAGGCGTAAGATTTTTTGTTTAAATTTTCTTTTTTTGAAAACCAACATTCTTTAGTTGAAATAACAGTGCGTTTGTATTCAATATGATAATAAAAGAAAGTATACTTGTTGTCGGATTTGATACAGGGTTATAGTAATGCAATGGGAGTGTCCTATATCCACCCCGTGGCCTTATGGGGGTGGCTGGGTAAGGGAGGAAGGATCTGATCACCATGGTTACCGATTGTGTGACGCAGCTTATTGCGTAACAACCAGGACTAGCCATAGACTAACCAGATGCTTGGAAAATACCATAAATACCTATTAAACATTCGATACGTCATTATATCACATTAATACCCAGGAATTAGGAACATATTAATCTGTTTCGAAATTATCCCAACAGACATTAAGTAATCCACGCCTTCAGAACAACAATTTATCAGAGGATTTGCCGTCGATATTTTGTATTATATGTACGGGGAGATTTTGAAATAATTACTTGCGGTCATATTCACAGACAAATTGATCAATGATCACATATGATTTTTAACAATCCTTATAGAAATCTCTACAAACAAAAATCAAGAGAATTAATTTGTTTCTTTGGGGTGGAAAATATTCTGTTTGGATGGCTCTTCAATGTTAATTCATCGTATTTACAATACATTACCAAATAACCATCGAAACCCTATGCCACGTACAACATAGTCAAATTAATTCAACAAAACGATATAGTCAAATTATATTCAAAACTACTATGGTATATTAATAAAAATATATCCAGTAATTTAATAATATATTAATTACACTCTGTGTTAATAACGCATCGATATGTTACTTGTTTACTTTAAATTCTAATTTTAAATTGATTTGAATTTTAAATTGGATTCTCGCGAACGTTCGCACGAATGCATTCGAGAGTGTATGGATGCACCATTACAGTTAATCCATATTAAATAATAACATACAATTATTAACGGAAAAAAATAAAAAAAATATGAATAAAAGCATATAAAAATATAATGAAAAAAATAAATAAGTGTAAAATGGCTACAAATATCGTAGTCATTAATTAGTTCGGTTATTGTGACGTTCCATCCAGATATTCTGGATTGTAAAATGTATATTGGTTATTAAATTGAGTAAAGCCGAAGTAACTGTACAATTAAACTGATTAAATTTAAATAATTTCACACAAATCAAACCAAATATGTACATTGTTTATGTAGTTGTGTCGATGACAGAATTTGCACACAAGTTGTAAGTACACTTGTATTGTGCTGTCAAAAGCATACCAAACGTGTCGTCTAGATCTAGAAAAAAAAACATTATTATACATATCATATAAATATATTATATTATATCACAGGGTTTTGTAAACGAGTCACTAAACATATCGCGGCTCTGATATATTACTGCCATCATATTTCTGTCTACATCGAGATATTTTGTATGCCTACTACTTGAAAAACCTACTTGAAAGTGGGTACCATAAACATCCAAACCATTTGTTATAATTTGAGAGGTTTGGGTGCTTATATTGAAACCATTTTGAGTACATACTCCGACGTCTGAATATTTTTTTTTATAACTTTTGTAATAGTTTTTATTTTATCGCCGCGTACTCGTCTATTTTTATCTCAAAATAGAAAACTTTTTTCGCTGTCTACACTTTTGCAGACAAAGAAATTGAGATTATTTTAAAATAAATTTACCATCATACTTCATTCGATAAATGGATTTGGTTATTTTTTTTAAATGAAAATCCCCCTTGTTTTGCAAATAATTAATAAAAGTGGTCCCACGTCAATGTTCACATCACACGCATATTTATGTTCCATTCAGACTTGATGTATTAATATAAATAATTGAATGAAACCCGAACAAAAGCCCTGATATTTCATATTATATATTATATTCTGGTACATTTTTCTCGAATACCTTTATTAATGAGACTGAATGGAATCCTAACGCGATTCACTCAATTAATCTGCCAAATCCACGTTCTCGACGAATATTTATATCCTTTAGTATTGAATTTCGGTGAAGGAAAAATGTGTATATTTTAATTTATGACTTTAATAAAATTGATCGGGTGTCAATTTTAATAACAAATTTAAATAGTAAGCTTTTTGATAAATGTTGGGGTGTTTTGTTGTTGTATTTTGCATTAGAAGGAAAGTGAAGACGGAATCCCCGCCGAGTCCCGCCCACCAACTGAGCTACAAAACCATTTAATACAATTATCAAGCCTCATAACGAAACAACAGGATTACTTCGTAGCATTTAGGCCCTTTTTAAGTAGCTAAGCTTTACTTATGTACGACTCATGAGCACATTAATGGGTCTCTGGGACTCCAAAACTAAATTTTCAAGCACATACTTAAATAGAATTTTTTGAAGAGTCACAAAGAGTAATGAAAATTAAATAAAAAATACGTTCGTACCGTAGTATTGACAAAATTGTAATTCTGTATTAATAAGTGAGTCTAATGGTGCATCCATACACTCGCGAATGAATTCGTGCGAACGTTCGCGAGCATCCAATTTGATATTGTTAAATAATATTAATACTAGCTTTATTACGCATTACGTGAATTTGATGACCGGTGTTCCAAATGGTTGTAAAAATGGTGGTTAGTAAAAATTTATCACTCACTCGACAAATCAAGAAAAATGTTCGCTATTCGTCTACATTCGCGAGTGTCTGTTCGCGGCATTATTAATATGAATTTTCAAGATTATTCAATATTAATTAGAGCTTTTCGTGTCTTATTATCTTATATTTTATAAACAACTAAATTATGATAAGTTGGAAAAAAGCTGAAATCACATTCTTTTTAAAATAATTATGTTGTTTTATTAACTTGGGCTTCACTTAAATTGTTAAATATTTATCTTACTAACAATAATAAGAGTAGCATTATTGTTCTGTTTAGAGTCTGATCAAATTATACATACAATTTAAAATAAAAAGTAACATATCGATGCGTTATTAACACAAAGTGTAATTAATATATTATTAAATTACTGAATATTTTGTTACAAGCATAGATTTGGTTTTCGTTTAGTGTACACATTTTTTAATTATTATTTATATGCCATATTACTTTTGTATTTAATTTGACTATGTCGTTTTGTATAAATAAACCATATGTATTATAAAACGTGTCGATTTTTATCAAATAATAATTCTTGTAGGTAAACAATTTTTTGTAAAAAAATATTTTGCGTTTATTTTAAGTAGATCCGGAGGCTTTCGTCTTTCTAATTAACTTTACAAAAGTTAAACGTGGGGGTGAAATTGTCAAGATGTTACAAATGGCGGCCCTCCTCCCTTGTAATTGTTAGAATGACTCTTTCGTCCTTTTTATTCATGGGGTAGAAATGCAATCAAGCTTTGAAACATTGAACTTTCGTTGTGTTAATTCACCAACGCAAGTTTTAGACTAGCAATCAAATTTCCCCAAGTCATCAGCAACCCTTGCCCTTGATGAGGGAATGTGCTAAACAATTACACCCTGAAAATTGTGGCACGACTAAAATGTAGGCTACTTTGAAAATTCGTTCACACAAAAAGAGGTTTTCGTGTGTTTTATTTTACTAATTAGAAGAAACATTTAATCTGACAGTGTGAAATAGATTATGTTTCGGGCGAATGGAAAATCGTAAAGCATACAACGAATAAATTGGATTCTGTTCAGACACATTTTAAGCCTATGTACTAAATTAATTAATTTTTAAGTGTACCACATTATGGCGGCTTATGGCTATGTTGTTATTTTACGAAAGCATTTTTTGCCGTGCCCGATTATTCCTTTCAGAATTAATGAAGGGTGAAAAATATTGGAAAATATCCAACACTGAAGAATTCCTAATTCAATCTAATCTATAAATGAATATTGTAGTGTTAGCGTGACCAAGTACTCGTATTCTTATCACCGTCGTTAAATAGAAGTCCTTGAGAGCATCTTTGTGATGCTGTTAGCTATTTGTAAGATTACAATATTTATGAATGTAATCTCAAACTAAAAAAAAAATCCCCATTGAGTTTCTTCCACGCTAGAAAACGGTGTCGTTTTTGCATAGGGATTATATTTATTTGTTCAACGGACGAAAAACCTCGTCATAGTAGTTTGCAATTTGCTACAAGTAAAAGCAAAATCCATGTGGGTTTTTTTCCATTCATACAGTAGCAAGCAAACAAATAAATAAAATACAACAACGAGGATTACCGTTTGTAGAATTGCCTTTGTGAAGGGATGTCACAATGGATGAAATTTCAGTATATATATATACATAAAAATGACTTGAGGATATTATACCACTATTGAGTTATCAAAGAGTATTATTAATTCAAAAGTGACTAAAAATATATTTATGACATTTTAAAATGTCGACACTGAGATGATTATTCCTATTTACAATAGCTTCTGTAACCTAAATCATATGACAATTATTATCATTGATACAGGCGTGTTCCTACAAACACTATAGTTACACAGAAAAAATAATTTATCGGTTATTGTGAGATCGCAAATAATTTAAATAAAAAAATAAATCAGTAAGATCTCACTCTGATTTCCTGGATTTTAATGCACATACATATATTACTAAGGTAATTAATGAATAAATCAAAGTTTCGCGCTGGTTAATGTGTAGTAAATTCTATAAATTATGTAAAATATTTGTATTAACTAAATATATTTAGGTTATACAAATATTTTACATAATTTCATTAAGTCATTAATAAATAAATTTATTATCTCTGAAACATTATTTAACTCTGGTAGTTAGAAATAATTCATACAACTTAACTAAAAATATCAACATAACATTGGTTTACGAATTAAATTCTCTGTGAATGGAGTTTTAATACTTTAATATTGCAATCAATAGTGTTTATTCGTTATAATTCATTTAATTTATATAGCATATTGATATAGATTTTTTTATTTGTAGATGGTCAATCAATTATCATGTGATTGTCGTCTGTCACACCCTTTCTATGCCGAAGTCCGAACAATGACCAAAACAGAATCAAACAAAAAACATAAAGTTTCTCATATTGACCAATATTCAATGATACCAATAAAGGCAATATCCATCTCTTACGTCTTTCAATATGAAAGTTGCTCTATTTTAAGACGCAATTTTTCATCGTATACAATGAATTACGAATAGAGAATAAAGGGGATAGTTTATTATTGTGTAAGAATAAAGAGGAAGTCATAATTTGTACAAAAAAAAAGTTGAACCGAATAAGAATTTGTATATGTAAATTACAAATAAGGTTTCTGCTATTGAATGTAAAAAAATGTATTATTAAGAAGCGATTTATCTAAAAACTACTAGTAAAGACGTCAGTAGATTATTTTAATTTTTTTTTTACTAATAAAAGTTGTTTGTTAGAGACTTTTTGGTTTCGATTTTCGAGAGACTTCTTAAAAAATATATAAATAAACTTTAAAGATTTTTTCCAAGAAAAAAGTGTCTTCTATCTTGAAAGAAACTTAATATTAAACCTTATACTATATATGTATAAATCATAATTTCATTAATAATATTCTCTATTGTATATAAATAATAATCGTAATTATTTAATTAACATTTAACATTAAATTTTATATTTTAGTTAAATCTTTATGAATTATTGTCCCATTTATGTATTTACACTTACAATTAATTTAAAAAAAAACAATATTTAAATTGAAGATAAAGGGATGTACATTTAGATTAATGTATATTTTTCTACGGGTAATCAATACAAATTTAGAATAATCCCTTGGATCAGGTGAGATTATGCAAATATCAGACAATATTAGGTTTTATCTGCCGTAAACATGGCGAATTATTATGAAATATTAATCTAATTCAATTAGGGTAGGTAATTACACAACATTTTGGTTATTAATTGTGTAATTGTGTACAAATGAAAGAGTTTATTGCGGCGTCCGTCGGCTTGTTGCCAAAATAATACATCTGCTTGGCAAATTGGCCACATTATAAGGGAGCACACCCACACATCTCCTACTTTACTGCCTAAAAAGCCTCCGATAAGAACCTCGATCCAGCTCCTGAAAAAGTATATCCTGCTGGGTCACTGATATGGGGTATTCTAACCCCAGGCACACTTCACACATGATGAGAATTCTCTATCACGCTTTCTCACCGCATCTTTATTTATGGCATTCTCCTTGAAGCTAAATATTTTATATACACAACGCGAAATATAAAGTCATATTTTTTATATACGTTAGCCAGCTCAATATTCATCAATATTTTTATACTGGAGTTATTGTTATTATGATATTTTAAATAATTCAATTGTTCGATGACCTTGAGATATATTACAAAAGATATATTTAATTTAATAATTTATTTATTTATTTACGCTCCGAGGAGCTTTTATTTTAATTTTAGAAATGGTCTTTTTGAGAGGGTTTTTTTATACACAAGAACGTGTTAATTGTCTGTCAGTGATCTTGACTATTACTAGTTACACAGGTCATCGACATTCAATACAGGAAATCAGAGTAAACCTGGATCAAGACGATCGATAGGGATTTTATTAATATTGTTCCCGATCTAAATTATATAAGATATAAGTCAGTATCCGGAATATTGTCTTGAGATCTTGAAATTTATTTTGCATTATTGTATGCATTAACAGAGTCCTATATTATTGGACTAATTTTGATAATTTATGTTAAAATTTTTGTATATTTGCAAATACACGATATAAGCTTATCTATTGCAAAAACATGATACCTATCTAACAGAAATCAATAGTTTAACAAACGATAATTATCTTTTCCCAATCCATCATTTCCCATTTAAGTATTTTTTTTAAAGACGAATAACTTAAAAACCGCTCCTAACAGTGAAAATACAGGTTAAAAAAAGGTTTAAAACACATTTTTATAACTTTACGAGATAACATTGTCCACAGGTATATTATCGACTTTATCTTCTAATTTGAGATCTAAAAAATGAACATAATTAAATAGAAGGTTCTCTTTTATCTAATTCAATTACTCTCCATTCTGTTTTTTAAGGCAAGTAGGGATATGAAAGAAGTTGTTAAGTAAAAAATGCTAATGCTTCTAATTGAGCTCAAATTTTCTTTGTCTGTCATACTAGATAAAACATTCAGTGTACGCATCTCTGTTTCTTTTTATAATTATTCTCAGAGAAGCTGTAGTCAGTATAAAAGTTTAATTGAAACAATGTATCCTCTAATGAAACTCGTCGGTAGTAGTTATCAAGTGCATGTGTTCACTGAAAATCCTACATATTTGAAATTATATTATTCACCACTCAGTAGAGATTCAGTCTCTCCTGTTCACCATATATTTAGTTTCAAACAATAAAATAACTACGCGTCCCAGCGGTCATTTAGATGTATCACAATGGTCTTGTTAGGACACAATGCTGCAGATAATCCCATTGCTATTCAGGTTTTCATTACAAATACTGTATTGTATTAAAGAATTCAACATCAACATAGTATTGGAGATCTAATATTGGTATCTGAAGGATCTTGTAAATAGGAGACCACACGTACTGCTTACATGTTAAGGCAATTCAAACTTTAAGCAATGCATTCCACAAGTATATAGTAAATACATACATATATTCATTATCTTCCAACACGTCCAATAATAATGAAACTCCATATGAATGTTCTTTGACATTGCATTTGAAGATGAAATATTCCCACATTACAGTCAATGGATAAATTCACTGCCAAGAGTATGCAGCTATAATAAAATGTAGCCTTTCCCGTTTTTTATGCTCTTACTTCAAAATCTATCGGCTACGTCGGAATTTCGATTGTGCTACGATGAGCTACGATGAGCTACGACAAACTACGTTGTTGAATCTGAATTGACTCAACCATGATAACAATTATATTTTAATCTTATTATTATTTAAGTTTTTTTATGCTTTCTAATACAACATTTTATATAAACCAGTCAGCGTAATAGATCAGGGGATAAGAAGCGTGGCTACAAATACTGTGCTCATGGGTTCAAATCCCACTCAATTCAATTTTTTTTAATTGATTTGATCGCTTATTACGACTGGGAGATCGGGAATAATATTAATAAAATCCCGATCAATCGCCTTGATCCAGGTTTACTCTGATTTCTTGGATTGTTATAAGGTGAGGTGATGAAGTCGGGCAGAGCCGCTCTGTCGGTGACCTGTGTAACTAATAATAGTTAAGATCACCGAAAAACCCACGTTGTTGTGTATAAAAAACCCTCTCTAAAAAAATAAAGCACCTCGGGGCGTAAATAAATAAATAATAAAAAAACTTAATTGTTAATCCTTGTTCTCACGTATCATTTTATCTTCATCTCATGTATTCTTATTTATTTTCTATGTTCACTATCTCCAATTTTTTCTTTTGTTTTTTTACTGCTGTTTCAAATTACATTTATAAAACTATATAGGCTTCCCGATACATTCTGGAAGCTGTTTGTTTTCAATAAATAAAATAAAAACATTATTATGATCAGTAATGATAAGCAGAGGAATATATTTTTTAAAATAAAATAATAAATTAAAGTACTTGTTAGGTTAAATATCTGGCATGTATCATGAATAATTTAAAACGATAAATAATAAACTTGCAGTTACTTAGGTTAGGATTGTAATTTTTTTGGTTACTTCGTTATTTAAAAGAAATCATTTCAAAACAGAGATAGTGAAATTAATGGTGCTCTTAAAGAATACTATTTCTTTAAAATATATTATATTTTTTTGAGATAACGCAAGGGCGCATCACGTATTTGAACAGAACTACATAGTTTTGGTCCAATACAATCAAAAGACACAAAAAGTGAAGATCAGCTCGTAAATTAAAGGTTCGCCACCGCAATGAAACCTGAGGTGTAGTTTTTATTAAGGATACGATGTGTTCAGGATATTGAACACCAACTATATCCCATGATCGACTTGGGAGTTCTTCACGGCCTTTGGGATCAAAGATACGATAAGGAAGAGTAGTAAACCCAACCATGTTTTAATACAGATTATTTAATCAAAAACAATTTTTTTGACATGACTATTTTTACTGGTCTCATATCTTGATATCAATGCTTTAAAATAATAAAAATTATAGACCAATGTTGTTGGCAAAGTTTGTGGTGAGTTCGCAAGTCATAATAATTTATGATTTAGTTATAAAATCAACATTATAGAGATTGTTCAATGGATTTTCCATTAGGGTGTTTTCCTTAGTATGAAGTGTATTCAGGAGTTCTTCCCGTGTCAAGATATGCTTGAAATATTACACCATCGTGTAAGCAAATTGCTATCATAATCATTTCTGTGTGTTTGCATATAGGGAAACCTTATCATAATTATAACAAGGTTCTCATTTGGAGGATATTGGTGGAAATGAAATTTAATATTATTACTATGTATACAATTAATATTTTAAATTAGACTCGTTCTAAAGTAAACTGAGCTGTTGTATTAATTGTGTTTTAATCAGAAATTTAGAGAATAAAAGTATCAGAAGATATAAGGATGGGTCAAATAGGATGTAAAAGTTGGGTATATTCTGTGAAAAATCTGATTTGTGAGTTAACAACTCGAAGTTTTCCCCTAACTTGCCTCTTTTATTATCTTCAAAGTACTGAGAAAACTCTCTTAAATATACAAGAAAAGAAGAGAAAACGCATATTCAAAATACATATTTAAAACACCACCTTACCGTTACTTATAAAATATGATCTTGCCAACAGAATATTGAGTTGTTTGTTGTTTTTTTTTTAAATTTATTATTATTGTCTTGAAGAATGTTGAAAATACACATTATATCGGTTGATTTATTAGATCTCCTTTATTATTTAAGACTATTAGGAGGACTATTTTATTATTTAAGACCACATTGTAATAGCTCAGAGGATAAGGCGTGTGGCAAAAAATACTGTGATCATGGGTTCAAATCCCTCTCAAAAAAAATAATCGAGTGGTTATTACGACTGGGAGGATATTATTAACAAAATCCCGATTAATTGACAATGAACTAACCCTCTTAAAAAACTCTAGAGGCGTATATAAAATAAACATATTAATAAATATAAATGATTATTTTTTACGGTATTCTACTGCGAATAGGTAATAAATTAAAGATGAATTCAACTCGGTCCTTATTATGTAAGATTTCACATGACGGAAATATGTTTCTGCATAAAAATATGCTACAATATTGAATTTTATACACGGTCTATCATATTAGGCGATATTCAAATGCGGGATATTCTCCATGAGAATATCAAATAATGCGTATTCTCAATATTTCACAGTATTCCATTGAAATATTGATAAGAATATACACGTGTAAAATTACCATTTTCAGTAGATACAAAGTATTTTAGTTCCCAAACCCTCGTTGGTGCGTTGAACCATTAAACGAAACATTATTCATAAAGAAGGTAGTTTTGTCAGTAATCACTGTGTAAAAATACATCCGAGAAAAGTGGTGTACCCTGAAGAGGCTGAAGAGGGCTACAGGAGTATTCCTGAAGAGTTTGGCTCCTAATTGGCAACACTGACCCTCCCTATAATTAAAAACCACACTCTACCCAACATCCCTATAATTTATTTTCACCCATTACTATTACTTTTTCACACTTTTTTAGCCTTTCAGCTCTCTGGTTTATAAATCTTCTGTTACTTTCATGGCTTTTATGGTGAGAATTATCCTTTTTTTGTAAAGCAAACATTTGATTAAGAGACCTTTTACATTTGTGAACAAAGTATTTATTTTTTACATATATAAAAATTAACCAGAAAGAAATTAAACATATTAATACCTTTACAAGAGCGAAGATGTAAAAATATTTATTGTTTAAAATGTAATATGTCCAGTAAAATATTTGACTAAAATTCAATCATTTAAAAATAAATACTAAAAACATCTCAATAATAATAAATGTATTCTTAATATCGCATATAAAAATTCTACATATTTTAATTATCAATAAAATTGAATATAAATTATAAATCAATTGATTATTACTCTATTTATTGTACTTTAAATTAAGTCTAATTCATATTATTATACTTATTATTGAAAAATCGCTTAAAGAATCTAATCGATAAGATTATTTATATAAGAGTAATAAAAAAAAACAACTGAATTAATAAAATTATTTATTTATTGAAGGTAATTAATATTTTTTTCAATTTTGTGGTTTTTTTTTTTTTTAATAAAATGAACTTCCTTCAAGGAAACGTATTCAATGTTGATTTAAATTAAAATGTGTATATTACTTAGTTAATTAAGTCTCTAAGAAGATTGTTCAAGATAAAATAGCATTGATTAGTCAAGAATCCTTCAGACTTTACCTTGTTTTTTTTATTCTAATAGAGATTTTTCTTAAGAACAGCGTCGCTTTGAAGCAGCCATCAATTTAAACCGTAGCCTGTAATTTCAGGCTGTCCTAATTTTCAGTCTTCACAAACGGATAGTCATTATCAGCGATATGGCTTGTCTCATTCGTAGGATCAATATATTTATGTATATCAGGTTTGTCTAGATACTTTAGATTTCTCTTTACGATCCAATAAAACTCCTTTGTAAATCGTGATTAACATCGTTTCACTTTCACAAGGAAAAACACAAAGACAACAAGACAAAGTTCTTCAATAAAAAAGCGGTTCTATATACTACAAAAAACCAACGGTTCTAGCAATTGCTAGATACGTTTTTTTATGGAACTCAATTTAAAATGATTGATATAGACTTCTCAAAAACATAAAGCTGATTCAATATTTAACACCGTTACATGTTGGAGAAATAAAAATAGACGATTTTCCAATATTTTTTTCAATCGCACCTCTTTCGTCTACATTTTCTGTTTTTATGTTAATATTGCTGGTTGAAAATAAGATGAAATGACAGTTCAATTAAATGGACTTGATTATCTGTCTCTGGTGATGTCATGTGTTCAGAATTTTGAGTAGAGTATTAGAAAAAAATATATTGACAAATTGAATTTTATGGAATAAAAAGAGTATTAAAGAAGCTGCAGAAGTAACGTGGATGTATAATTTTATATAGATTTGTAGAAATGATTTTTGTTATTTTTAACACCATGCAAATTTTATAACAATGAAATAACAGACGACCGTTCTTAGTTACAAAATAATAGTAAGATAAATTATAGGCTCGTCCATTTTGATTTATCATTCAACTTTTCAACTAATTTTATTTATAAGTCTACATTTGAGTATACAAGAATTTATTGTTTGAAACAAAATTTAAGTGCCTTGTTAAGTATTTACCTATCATTCTTAAGGGGTGATTATTGTTAATTTGAAAGACGATGATGGACATGCCAAATTTTCCCTTTATCCATAAAAGCCTTTCAAGTATCAGGATCAAGTTTCCCCGAGTAAATTAATGTAACATGATTAATAGTATTTTTTGGCTTGATGACACCATCACGATTATAATTTCAATAAAATGAGTATTCAACGAAAAATTGTGGCCCACGTTCAAAATGTAATAAAAACCCTCGTCAAGTTTCGTTTTAAATACAATTACATTTTTATTAAAAATATCATCTATATTGTTTTCATTTTGATAAAAGCATTTTTTGCTCGTTGAATATAACAACTTGAACTGCGGATTTTTTAAAAATAAATTTTGTAAAAAAAATCAACCTAATAATAGTTTGAAAAATCGCCCAATTTTTATTCGGATTTTAATTATAACGATACAATATGATTATGTAATTGTAACTTCACTCTAACTAATAAGTTTAACTGCGAATTTTAATGTTTTTTTATTAATGAGCTTGTAAACCTAACCTAACATAACTCAAGCCAACCTAATAGTACTTTAAAAAATTGCTCAATTTCCATTTCGCTTTAAATGATAACGATACAATAATAATCACGCAACTATGTTAGTTAATTAATGAGTCGAAATAATTGAAATGTCTCTTTAATGGTATTTAATTTACAATAAATACATTAAATATTTTAATGAAGTATTGAGAATAATTAATATATGTTTTCGCTAATGCAACCAAAACGAAACAAATTTTTTATTTAGATTCTTTGTACATTTCGTAAAATTCATTTCACAAAATCCTTTTGAGGTTTTGCCATGTCAAACTTTTTCAACTCACCCCAGTTCTTATTTTGATCGCATTAACCCTCCCATTAATTATCATGTTTTGTGGAACTTCCGCATTGTTAGATGGGTCTTATTTTATTTTGATATATGGCAAAAGAATATTTTTAAATACAAAAAGGTTCCTGATGGTAATAGTAATAAAAAAAAATATTTAGAGATTTATGTGATATAATTGCAGAGAGATATTATTTAAAGATTTGCAAGTAAAATTAGCATATTTTCATAAGGAAAGTTGTGGATAAAAGGTAAAGCTTTTTGCATAAATAGTAGAAAAAGGCAGCCAGGTCAAACCTTTGAGGGACAAAATACAGTTGCATCAAAGCTTCAATACTAAAAGCTTTCACTGTGACCTTTTATGCTTTGTAAAACTATCAAAAGCATCGAATCTTGTTGACTATTATGACATAATATTTTAACTATTGATCAAATAGACAGAATTTCGTGCAGTTAAACTATTTTCGAATAATAATAAAATTTTATTATAATGAGATCATGTGAGAGATAAGATATTCGAGTGCAAGAAGCGTAACATTTATATAAAAGGCCCTCGTCATATAATATTTTGAAAAGAAGGAAAAAATGAGAGAAACGTTAGTTTTTATGTTGTGGTGGTTTATGATAGCAGTTCCCGTAGGATTTCATGATGAAAAGTCTATAACGTAGACCGAGTCCAATATTTCAAGCCTAATTGACCACTACTGGACCAGAACATGTTTACTTTGCAACCTTTTCATATTAATATATTTATTTATTATAAAAACATGGAAAATAACTGTGTATTTTCATTACAATCAACTGTGTCTACTCTTTTATACCGATACATACATTGATTCAATATGGGTTTATTTATTGTTTACAATCATACTTTTAATATACTTCTGGAATAAAAACCCTCTTCTATAAAATACCGTTTCTAATAAATAAGACATTTTTTTGTAGTCACAGGATAAAATTCAATAAAGAAGAATCTTTTAAGGCTACTTTATTGGGTAAAACAGACATCCTTTACATTTTGGTTCTCAAATACTTACACATGATTTTTCGTAAATAAATACATAAAAATGTTATATTTAGATATAAACAGTCATGCGTTCTTCTAGTTAATAAATGTTACAATGTTTGTTCTCATAATTTATGTATTGGTAACAGACAATTAATGGCTTTCAGTTTGAAATAAATAGCTTTTTATTTGGATGATCTCATTAGTTTAAATTTGCATTTGAGCCTCATTTAAATATAGTATTAAACATATAATTAGCATTTTAATTATTTTTTAGTTCAATATTAAAATAAAATGTACAACAATCAAAACAATAATATTTTATCTTTACTTTATATATGTCAGAAATCGACAAAATGATGTATCATTCTTTTTATTTGATTATCCCTTATCAAGTTGTGTCGTTTTGAAAGGTGAAAAGTATGTTGTTTATTTTTGGCAACCAAAATATTAATCTTCATTTATTTTGTCAATTTGACACGTGTTTTTGTTGATACAAAATTATTTTGACATTTGATCGAATATAATAAATATGAAATATTATTATACATTTTTGAAGAATTGGTTTTTACACTTATTATAGCGATATTATTAAAAAAAAATTTCTTTATCCTAATTAAAAATAAAAACTACATAGGTGTAAACTACAGCATTTTTCAGATTAATGTTGCATGCTAGTTACTAATTATCATCATTATAATAAGCGGAATATATGTGGTTGCCACTAACAGATGACCCCAAGTTGTGAAATGAGTTAAATAATTAATTCTAAAAAATGAAGGCTGAAAACTAAAAAAAAATGATAAAAAGTCAACACTGTATATTGTGTATCCAAGGTGGTTGTAAGCATTGGACAAAGGGATTCTTCTTAAAGGCCTCATGGGGCTTGAAAGCTTCCAACTATTTCTTGAAACACTCCTGGATGAAATATATTTAAGACAAACTCGGCGGCCATTACTGAGGTCAGTTTAAGACAAGGGCTAAGAACACGTCTACAAAGCTACTACGAGAGTAGAGAGAGGCCAACTGTCACTAAGAGTTAGACTTTCTCATCCAACAGTAAATGCTACGAGAATCTTAATAACAAATTTACATTTGAAATGTACATGACTTGAAAAAATGTGCACAGAAAGAAATTTAATACTGTAAAATTCTCCCGTTTCACATAATTAATTTATGTGATTCAATAATATGTACGTATGTACTCTGAACAAATATAGTGTGGAAATTAGGTTTGTGCGAAAAAAAGTTCTCAAAGCTCCTTCAAATGTACGTGAGATAAATACATAACATTGCCATAATATTATAAAAAATACTGTTTCTTATTATAAATTATTATAATAATGGATCTTGTCTGTTCGTCGCATTGCCTATATTTAGGCGCATCCGTTGATATTTTCCAACTCAATTCTTTTTATTTAAACAGGTGCAAAATATAAATATAAACCGTACACTAGTAAATGCAGTTCATTAAACCATAACATCATTTCTTAAGTATCACATCTGGTTATGAGTTAAATTAGCTTTTAAAGTTATTATTTTGTGTAGTAAGATAGTATCAGACTCCGCTTCTGTCTAATATGACAGTCACGTATATTGTTTTCAATTGGTGACCATTTTTACGGCAAATACGTGATACTTTTTATTTTTCAATTCAATCCTTGAAATTATTCCAATGATTGTATCTGAGAAGCTGTCAAATTACAAACGAACGATAAAAATAGACTTATGTTTTATCTTATGTGAGTATGAATTGTACATTCTCATAAATCCTTATCACGTTTTCAGTATTTTATGTCTACCCTTTTTATATTAAGTTAGTGGTTTTTCTACATGTCTATCGTCCTTTGAATATTAACTACCTTTTTTATCGTTTTATATAATGTGGTCTTTTTTACAATAATGTACCTTCCTTCCAGACATCCTTAAAGGGAAAAATATTTTTGAAAGGATTTTTAATAAAATCTTATTTTGTAATTTAATAATGGATTACCTAGTATTATTTTGATATTAAAATATGCATGTTTGGTGTTCTTAATATAGAAGGATCTGGTGAATTTCATATTTGAATTATTTCATCTCCATAGCTATTACGTGCATGAAATAAACCAACCCCCATTATCAACTGAATAAAATTAAGTTTAATTTTAATTCATATATATTAATAATAAATATTTTATTTAAAAGCTTAATCCCATTAACTAGTTGAATTTATATTCACATTGCTTAATCATCATATTTTTATTTGGAATGCTTTTAGTACTAAATAAATAATAAATTGGACACGTTTTATTTTCATACATATTCATTTGAATCCCATGAAGTCTAGTAGATGTTTAAAACATGATGTTATTCTCAGTGGAAGGTTGATTAAATTTTCTTAAAGAGGTGATGAAGCCTCTTCACTGTTTAACCAGGCGATTAAGTGTGTTTTCACATTCTCGTATTAGAGTGTGGAAGATTATATCCCTCAGGATCGAGATAACAAGGTCTCTGGATGTTCCTGGTCTCCTAACATTAACATAATTCTCGCATTTGTAGGTTTGTCTCCCATCTCCGCCCATAACACCATATTTCCCTAAACCACTGCAACTTCTCTTTGATTATTTCACCCGAATACGATCCCCATTTACTTAGCAATTTACTGTAACCTCTTATGTATGTCGCATCCTCTTTGAATACAACTTAGCAATCTGCGTGGTATTCCTATTAGGTTAAGAGCAATCATGAAACTCCGACCTTCTAATGTTATTAATGTAAGGTATTTATAACATGACCAAATAAAATAGACAAAATATTAAGTAATTTTAATAAAAAAAATATTTACCTCTTATTATTTTGCTTAAAACGCGAAAGGTGTGGTCCTTTTTTTAGTAGAAAGCAGGGGTCGTGGAACATTATCACTCCAAAATATCAAAATTACTCCCATAAATTATTCTAAAAGAGGGAATCAGATATTTCTTTAAACCATATAAAGCAGAATTTAAATATTTATTTATTTGCCCCTAGGGGCTTTCTGAGAAGGTTTTTTTAATACAAATTTTGAGTTTTTAGACATAAAAACTACAATTGTCCGTTGGTGACTTGGTTGGTGGGGTGGTATGATGGTAAATATATATTCTTTATACGCGTCGGATCATTGAAAGTAATTCAAGTTTTCAGAATATATAAACCTTGTTAAACGTAGGTACGTTAAGGTTTCACTGTATTTTTATAAAAAAATAATTTGCGTAAAGGTATATATATATATATATATATATATATATATATATATATATATATATATATATATATATATATATATATATATATATATATATATATATATATATATATATATATATATATATATATATATATATATATATATATATATATATATATATATATATATATATATATATATATATATATATATATATATATATATATTCATTGTCTTCAGATGGAAATTTTTCAAATAATTTATCGGAACGTTTTACGTCTTGACAATATTTCCACGGATAAAATCGATTAGCGAAATATTATAATCAACGGAGTTTTACTTATTAATTATGTTATGTATAAGTTACATTTTATTTATTATGTTTTCGGGTTCTCCAGAATTTTTATGATATTTATTTTTATATAAGTGCAGGTTGTTTTCGTTTTATATATAAATGAGATACAATTCTATTTATTTTTGAATGTGTAGATATGTTTATAACATAACAATCTATCGCTACAATAATAAAATGAATTTATTTATTTTCATCATTGTAAACTGTTTTCTCTCGTGGGAATAATATTCAGTAAACATTAAAAAATTAACATTGTCCTCTGGAAGGGTCATAAATATTTACATTATGATTTCCCTAATGGAAAGCATACAAGTATCCTCTAAGGCTTATATAGAGTTTAATATTTTATTTTTAACATGAATTTATTTTGTGAGCGTTTAAGCTTTTTTAAATTTCATATAGAGTGCAGGATTGTGAAAAACTTTTAGTTGGGAGACCAACCAGGTTTTCCATAAAAGACTTGCTTCTTTGTCGTTTTCTCCAAAGATGGTGTGCTAAGTATCTTCAAATTTAACTATTTAAGGCTTTAATTATTATCAAAGTATTTGGTTAATTTAATAAATTAGCTTACTTTATAATCATTTGTTTAGTCAACTTATAATAATCATACGTGTCATTTCAAATTATTAATGATACTTACATAAATCCCACGGGTACAATAAAATATAGATTATTTCTAAATAAGCGATTCAAGATAAAATTTCGTTTAAAATGTATTCATATATTTTATATTCTGACACGAATTATGTTAAAGGCGTAAAAACGTTTGTCGGCAATATGGCGAGTCCTTGGGGAACTCACGTTCATACAAGTCTAGTGCTCAATGTTGTTACTTTATTTATCCCTTGACATTGTTGGATTTTATCCCACATACTAAATCTACTTATAGCCTTAAGGCAAATTTGTCACTTGCGTGTCTCCAATATAATACAATGTATTTACTAACAAAGAACCTCATTTCACAGCCATATTGCGGTGCGAATCACAGTCTTTTCCACGCCGAAAAATCATACTTTCAGGGTTTTATGACATCATTTAATAACACTTTTAAGTATCATATTTCGGGCTCTACAGTCATCCCACTTCACAAGATTCATTTCAATTATGACTCATTGGAATATTAAAATACCCAGACAAGAGGTCATTTCGACGTAGAATTCCTGCGTTGATTAGTTAAATTTTTCTCTCTCAGTATAATTAAGTTTTTTTTCTTCAAAGCGCTTTAATGGGCTTATTTCAATATAAGTATATTTTTACAAAAAATGGTAACTAATTCGATAATTTCTATTATGAGCACTGGTGAAAAAAATAGATATATTTAATGTAATAATGTGTAATTTATATTTTCCCCCTTTAAAAGTCAAATTAATAAGTTTTTTTTTTAATTTTCAGGTTAGTGACAAAACTAATTGACTACTCTATTATGATAATAAAGGCATTCACCCCGGTAAGTTTTTTTATTAAATGAATTATAAATATTTTTTATACGTTTTTATTAAAAATAAATTAATTTGAATTCATATTCTACCTTGCTTATTATATTAGTCGTGTACGTTTTAATTTAACCACTGAAAAATATGTCTTTATAAAAAAGCCATGGGTTTTTATTTTTTTCCCCATACTTTTTATTATTTAATATTAGATACCTCTCATATCAAATAAAAATGTTATTAAATTCTCATATTAGTTATGGGTAAAAAGATTTATTTACTCTGTATGCCTAATCTAATTCATAAGATGTTTTTTATTATTCAAACTATGTAAAATTCAAATTAAATAAAATTGTTATACATATACTAGAAATATATTAAAAAGCCACGAATGCTCTTCTCTTTCTAGTAATTGAGTTTAATATCAACATTTATTTCACACTAACTAAAATCTTTCTTTTTTCGTTAAGTCTTTGATTAGTCGGTGGCGGAAATGTTTGGTTTGTAGAAGATTGAAAAACACAAAAAACGGAAATTTACTTTTCCAATTGCTCTTGTTTGCGATAATTGACTTAATTACAAGACCTTGTGGACTGTCCTAATTAACTAACAGTCTTTGGTTGTTCACACAATCACTTTAGACAGAAGAGTATTTTTCCGATAATATGCTGAAAATCTTGTTGGAGAGAATTTTCACATTGGATTAGGAGGCCTTAAATTCCAATGGGAAACTTGGTCGTTAGGATAATACGTTAAGGTTCGGTTGCTCGTTTATTGGCCAATGTCCACTGTAATATTTGAAGAAGGCCTGAATTTTATAGTAGACGATAACGACATTAAAACATGAACACTGTAAGAGAATAGTCTCTTTAGATATATTGTAGAATTCTATACTAAAACGTTATACCCAAGCCAATCCATTAGGTTGTGAACTTCAAATAACACTATTATTATAATCAGATAATAATAAGAAATAAATGATTATGTAAAATTTGAGAAAGCGTGAATTAATTATAAATATAAAATAATTTTGAAAGGTAAAACGTAGATAAAACGAAACGCAAACTGGGTAAAATACATGGATTTTCTAGAACGTAAATTTATATTTCGCACTACACTAAAACAATATGGGTTTCTAAAATCGCCAGCCATTCTATTTCAAAGGTAAATTAAATTAATAGAATTTTACTGAGAATTAAGTTGACTAGAAATTTCCATTTATCAAAAGAAACTACGTTTTTTCTTTGAATTTAAATGTAATGCTATTTAATTAAAAAAATCACGTTACCTCAACGTCATCCGTATTTTTAGTTCACTTTGTCAGGCTTTCATCTGGCAGTAGTCAACTCAAAGTCTTTACACTTGTAATAACAGGAATCTATTTGTGTTGTGGTTTCCCAAGCCACCACACACCCCTTCAAAGACATTTAGTTCATAAAAATATGTATATCTACCAAATGATAAAAGCGGAAAACAATATTGAACTCTGAATTCTACTCTACGCCATAGCTACAAAGTCTACTACGTTTTTATTATTGTCGGATATTCATAGCTTAAATAATTTTTATATTAATATTCGTTAGGAAAACTGGCTTGGCGACTTAACCCCGGGGTTATTTTGCTATAATTTTACGTCTGTATCAAATTTGTAGTTAGTCCTCGAATCTTATAAATGGCAAATAAAGTTGTACACAGTAGAGCCTCGATTTAACGAACTTGAATATAACGAATTCTTCGATATAACGAAATTTTTCAATTTCTGTTGACACTCCAATCTATCTCTATGTTAATTTTTGAACAATATCTAGGGAAAAAGAAACCTATATGATAAGAAGAGTACTCAACTTGCAAATCCTACGCTGATGATTACATTTATTGTATGATTTTTTATATTATAGATTTATTCTAATTGTAAAATTGGAGTGCTTGTAAACCTCTATATAACGAAATTGCGATAAAAAACCTTGCTATAACGAATTCTCATCATTTTTTTTTTTAAAAACCTCTATACAGCGATGTTTTAAATAATATATAGGATATATAATAAGAATAGTACTATCTAAACTTGTAAATTTTAAGCTGATGATATCATTTTTTGTATTCATTGTTTACACACTTTGTATTCTGGATTTATACGAATTAATTTGATATTTGCCTTAGTCATTTGTGTGTCCCTCTTTTTCATGTTCAGAGTTTAAGGACACATTTGTAATATGAGTGCTTGTGAACCTCTAAATAACGAAGTCTGCGATAAAAAATCTCGATATAACGATTTTTTTTCATTCCTCTTGAGCTTCGTTATATCGAGGTATCTTAATATAAGTCTGTGGTTAATAAGTTAGGGTGTCTACTTATACAACTGTGAATATATCGAGGGTATACTGTCAAAATGCATATTTCATATTGAGATAATGGCGAATTAGTGAAAAAACAAGTCTTAACAGAAATATAAATTGATGATATATAATTGAATAATTTACAATTTTGTATAAGTTAATGAATTCTTTGAATCTTTCTAAAAAAAAACACAATTATGAAAAAATCCTCTATTTTAACTATCAAAACTAACTAACTAAGTGCGTTTTGGCAATAGTTTTTTTTTTTTTTTTTTTTGATTTATATTTTTGAGTACCCTGTCTAAAAGACATCTTACTCGTCGTCTGTTGTCACATTGTCTTGAGGGTTGGTTGTCCAGTGACGACTCAATCCCGGCGTTGTGTTTAGGTTATAAGTGTTCAAGTGTTCATACTTGTTTTATCAAGTAAACACCATTGTCAGTCCTTGAATCTTGCTGGCAAGTCAAGTTGTCTGTATTTTTGTAGACGTCTTGCGTAGTCTACGGTCAATAAGTTCCTCGCTAGTACGTTCGGGTGACTTTTTAATCTACTTTGGTACGTTTCGCTGAATTTTTCAATTCTTCGCGTACTGTCATTGTTTTAGAGTCCTGTAATAGGACCCAGTTGGGTACATACCATGGAGCATTTAAAATTGCTCTCAGGGTCTTGTTTTGTAACCTGTCGATACTGCTGATATGAGTATCCTTAGCTGTCCCCCACAGTTGACATCCATATGTCCAAATGGGTTTAATTATTGCTTTATACAGCAATAGCTTGTTTGTAAGTGTGAGTTGGGAATGTCTGCCAATCAACCAGTACATTTGTCTTTTTTATGTTCCATTTGAAGTCTCTTTGTCTTAATATGTTTTTGCCATGTTAGGCTTCTGTCAAGGTGTATACCGAGGTATTTAGCCGAGTCTTCTTGTGGAATATTTTTCCCACCAATTTTCACTGGTAGACATGTCTGTTTTTTGTTTGTGAATGTCACGTGTGTCGATTTGGTTTGATTTACTTTAATTCTCCATACTTCAAGCCATTTCTGTATTGTGTCAAGGTGTTTCTGGAGGAATTGTGAGGCAGCTGTTGGATCTTTGTCCGAAGCGAGTATGACGGTATCGTCAGCGTATGTAGCCAGTGTTGTGTTGTCGGTTTTTGGGAGATCGTTTGTAGATATTAGATACAGTACAGGACCTAGTACACTCCCTTGCGGTACTCCAGATCTTATGGTATTAAGATTTGAAGTTTCGTTGTCATATTTAACAAAAAACTGTCTATCGGTCAAGTAAGATTTGATAATATCATACATGTTTTTGGGCAGTTTTCCTTTGATTTTATAAAGCAGGCCTGGGTGCCAGACTTTGTCAAAAGCTTGACTGATATCTAAGAATGCTGCTGAACAGTAGTTTTTTTCTTGTATGGAGCGATCTATGATCGTCACAACTCGATGAACTTGTTCAATTGTCGAGTGCGCTTCTCTGAAACTGAATTGATGATCAGGGATCATGTGTTCTTGAATAAGTATTGGTTTCATGTTGCGCAGTAGAATTTTTTCAAATATTTTGGAAAATATTGGCAGGAGGCTTATCGGTCGATATGAAGTGACTTCTTCGGGTGGTTTACCTGGTTTAGGTAGCATAATAATTTCTGCTATTTTCCACTGTCTAGGGAAGCTACCCATTCTAAGTATCGCGTTAAATATTATGGTTAGAAATCTTAATCCGATATCTGGCAATTCTTTGATTATCTTCCCGGTAATCATGTCATGTCCTGGCGCTTTTTTTGCGCGTACTTCATATTTTATAACATGCTTGACGCATTGAAGTCCAATTTTGACATAATAGATTTCTTTATGTTCCGTACTATCTAATAAATTATGAATGTGACTTTCTTCTTCAGGGGAACACATCCTTTCCGCTGGTGTAAATACTTCCTTGAGATGTTTCGCAAACTCGTTTGATTTCTCTCTGGTAGTTTTTGCCCATTTATCGTCAGCCATTTTGATGGGCGGTATGGATATTTGGGGCCGTTTTAGTTTTTTTGTAGCTTTCCATAGAGAATAATCTGTAGCGTCGGTTGCTGTCAGACCTTCCAGATAGGATTGAATCCCTTTATTTTTCCATTCACATAGGATATTTTTAATATCTCTTATTGCTTCGTTCAGTTTTCTCTTGAGTTCCTTGTTTCGAGTATTTTGCCATTCTTTACGAATGCGTCTTTTTTCATGTATTTTTTCCTGAATCCAGCGGGGAAAATCATCTGTTGAGTGTGGGTTTTTTGACATATTGGGCGTGGCTTTTTTCACTGCGGAATGAATTTGATTTTGAAAGTGAATAACTGCGGTGTTAAGTTGGTCTTCTGTTTTCAATGGTATATCACATTTCAAATTTTCATTTAAGATATGTCTAAAATATTCCCAATCTGTGTGACGGTTACCGAGTGTAAATTTACTGGGTTTGATAATTGGTTGTAGCAAGCTGTATTTAATAATAACAGGTGAGCGATCTGATGACAGATCGAGGCAAGATTCTGCGCTCAGTCTTTCGATTGGAATTCCTTTCACTACGCAGAAGTCTATGAGGTCCGGTGTTTTTCTTCTATCTGTAGGCCAATATGTTGGTTCACCAGTCGATAGATGAGTCAACTTGTTGTTTGCCATACTTTTATACAGTTCTCTCCCCCTGGGTGTGGCCAGTCTAGACCCCCATTGTTGGTGTTTGTCATTGAAGTCCCCACCTGCGATGAATTTATCCGCTTCAAGTGTTCTGAAGTAATCGTCAAAATGTTCTCGTTTAATCGAGTGTTTGGGTGGGCAGTAAATAGCCGATATATATACATAATTATTTGTATCTCCGACAGCAATTGTGGTTGCTTGGAGAAAGTCTCGATCATATTTTTCAGTGAGATGATGTTTCACAGTGTTTTTAATTATCACCGCTGTTCCGCCATGCGCAGTTCCATCGGGGTGATTCGTCGTATATATAGTATACATGGGAATTTTTATGTAGCTTTTTTCGGTAAAGTGTGTTTCCGATATAAGCATTATGTCAATGTTTTTTTCTTTTAAAAATAATTTTATTTCTGGGCTATGTTGTCCAAGACCGTTGGCGTTCCAAAGACATATTTTTAATAATGAATCATTTTTTATTCAGGACAAGAGCTGCCATGATCTGTGTCATGTTGTCCATGGTTTTCATGACAAGTTCAATGAGTTTGTCCATTTTAATTATTAAATTATTTATAATATTGTCTTGTGGTTTTTCGGGAGTTGGCTCGATATTTTTGGTGGCTTGAGCATACGACTTTGGCATGTCATTGGTTTTGAAAGTTGTAGTGTTAGTCAAGTTGTTTGTCTGTTTTGAAATTATTTTCTTTCTTAATACGGGGAATTGGCTTGTTTGTACCTTTTTGCGTGTTTCGCAACCTTTATAATTTGCCGGGTGAATCCCGTTGCAGTTGACACACTTCACATTGTTGTCTCTTGTTGTTCTGTTGCAATCAGTTGTTGCGTGCTCACCCGCGCACTTTACGCAACGCGGAGTCCTGTTGCAATATTTCGCGGTGTGTCCGTATCTTTGACACTTTTTACATTGTATGACCTCTTTTTGAGGTCTTTGTGGCTCGATTACGACTTTACACCTAAGTATGGTGTCAATTTTGAAAATTTCTTTGTTATTTTCTTTTTGTCTCAATTCGCAAAGAAACATAGGCAGTGGGGTTTTGTTTGTTTTTTGCAACATGTTTGTTATTCTGATAACATCATGGCCGTGGCTTGCGAGCTCTTCGCTTATTTCGGCGATATCTGCCGTGTGGTGAAGGTTTTTTATTATAGCCTTATATGATCGGCTTTCTTTCGTCTGATACGAATGAAACTCGGTATCTCTATTTTTTAAACCTGTGATTATAGGTATATATTTTTCAGACTTAGTGATCTGTATTTTTACTTGGGTTTTACCCAGCTGTTTAATGTAGTATGCTCCTTGAGCTACTTGCTCTAAGAAGTCTGTCAGTGGTTTTATATTCTCTACTGCGTGTACAAATATAGGTGGTGGCTTTGGCGTATTTTTGCCAATCGCCTGCTCCTCTTGTTTGTCTTCTAATTGTTGAAAGCGATTTGTTGTTGGCACAGCAAGCCAGTTC
>JAGTTH010001683.1:0-46773 GCA_022606485.1 Agraylea sexmaculata
GAATAAGAGCATTTTGGATCGGCGGACTGGTTTTGGCCACGGTTTGTATTTCATTTATAATCCAATTGACTTCTTTGTTAACAGTTCAATGACTCGTAAACAGCTGTTTTACGATTCGCACGTGCGGTCAATATACATCTGTGCATTATTATTATTATGTATTTAAATGTTTTATTTCAGATATTGTGGTCGCTCGTCGCTGGATTAATATGTGCTATGATAATATCACTCGTTTTATTTTACCGCAAATGGAAAGCAAAAGGTATGACCGATTTTTTATTAATGTTTTCAATATTATAGTGAATTGTATGAAATTTTAGAAAAAGCATTGAAGTGGGAAAATATGCAAACGGGGGATTTACCCAGGGGCAGATTCAGGAAGAGAGATAAAATGCTGTTCTACGGGAGGAGAATGTTGCGGAAGGTCAAGTCTATCTCGGGCACCGGCCAAGGACGGAAGAGACGTGCATTCATGAGATTTGCCAAAAGATTGTTGCACGTGAAGAGAGAACAACTTCCTACTCAACTGAAGGTCGACTTTTGATTGTACATTGTATATAACAAAGTAATTTTATGATTTGTCGTATAGGTGTTGGAACCGCCGGCTGAATATTTAGAAGAAGACCTCACCAATGACGAAAGAGTCCCTCCGGATGCCCTCTACATGCTTCGCTCGATACGTGTCTTTGGACATTTTGAAAAACCTGTCTTTTTGAAACTATGCAAGCATACAGAAATCATAAGTCTACCGGCTGGCTCGTTCCTCTTCAAAATCGGTAAATATATGTTAAATTAATTGATAGTATTTGTACATTTATTTAATTTTTTTGAACAGGTGACCCAGATGAAAATGTTTACATAGTGCAAAATGGAAAACTGAATGTGTATATAAAATCCCCCGATGGTACTGCTTTGTCGCTGAAGGTAGTCAAAGCTGGTGAAAGCGTCACATCTCTCTTGAGTTTCACCGATGTCCTCACAGTAAGTAAACTTGCATTATTTCCTATTAAATCTTACTCGCCTTGAACTAATTTAAAATTATTTATTACTAGGGACACCCTCAGCCTTATAAAACTGTAAGCGCTAAAGCTCTTGAAGATTCGCAGGTTATAAAACTGCCGATGTCGGCTTTCCGGGAGATTTTCCACGAGTATCCAGATATATTCATAAAAGTTATGCAAGTAAGTGGAATTATTTATTACTTATAATTTGCATTTATGTATTAACTATTTCTATTATTACAGATTATCATGGTCAGATTGCAGAGGGTGACTTTTACCGCACTGCATCAATATTTGGGATTGAGTGCGGAATTGGTGAATCCGGTTAGTTAGTGTTTGTTTAAATCACTCGATCATATATTCTTGAAGTATCATATATTATTCCATTTTCGGTCATCGTCATGATCATCACCACCAGGGCAGAGACAAAAAACGAGCCTCCGTCTTGTTGACGTCACCGATGAAGGGGCGAAACAATGCAACATCTGCGCCGTCCAGCTTCGGTGAAGTCGGCAACTTCTCCCCCGCTGACAGCAGTCCGAGGATGAACTCATCTCTCTACACGGTGATCACCGTCTTCCCATTCCACCCCACAATATCATCTTAAACACTCATTTTCTTTCAAAAATATAATCAATTATTTTCTTATAGGATTCTTCACAAAATCAGCTGAACAGTCCTCTAGTAGCACAATCCTCATACAAAAGCCGACAGCCGGACATGGTCGCCGATATTACCAGCTCAAATGTGGTATTTTATTTAAATTTATGATACATAGTTCCACAATATATTGTCTTCATTAATCCAGGCACCCGATGTTCATCCACAATCGATACCGAAAACGGGTTCTAAGAAAGTCGATCAGATGGACGAGGAAGCTTTGATATCTATTGCCACTGAAGCTTTTATTAAAGAACTCGGACTTGAAAATGATGAATTATTAAGCGGAGGACAAGTACAAATACGTGAAGTACACGCCGGCACTTATTTGATGAAAGAAGAGAGTCATAAGGTAGTTTTTAAATTGTCTCATATCGTCTTCAAACAATTAAATTTAATTATTTTTAGGACGTTGCATTAGTCTATGTTTTATCTGGTGCGTTGACCGTATCTCAAAAGCATACTAAAGGAGACGCAGACGTTCACATGTTCACCGCATATCCGGGTATTATTTTATAAATTAAAATTTGTAATATTCACATTGATTGTGAAATTATATTATGTTATAGGTGAAATAGTCGGCGGTCTAGCTGTTCTCACGGGGGAACCGAGCTTTTTCACAATTCGTACAAAACACTTTTCCCGGATCGGACTTCTCTCCAAGAGCACTATTTATAAGTAAGCATTTCAAACAGTCAAAAAATTATAACCATGTATTTATACTTTATCAATTTATTTTAGTATAATGAGAGAAAGACCGAATGTTGTTCTTCACATTGCTCATACTGTGGTGAAAAGATTGTCTCCGTTTGTCAGACAAGTCGACTTTGCTCTCGATTGGGTAAGTCTATAATAAATCAACACGTTAATTCATTCAATTGAACAATAAATAAATTATAGATGTTCCTCGAATCGGGGCGAGCTGTATATAGACAAGAAGATGAATCAGATTCCACTTTTATAGTATTGAGTGGGCGACTGCGCTCTGTAATTACGCATCCGAACGGGAAGAAAGAACTAGTCGGAGAGTACGGAAAGGGAGATCTAATTGGAATAGTATGTCAATCGATTTTTATTTATTTATTCAATCGTTATAGCGTCACTTTTTTTGAAGGTTGAAATGGTCACGCAAACTAAACGAAGCACGACTGTGATGGCTGTGAGAGATTCAGAACTGGCAAAACTCCCCGAAGGACTCTTCAACGCTATTAAATTGAGGTTCCCCGTGGTTGTGACAAGACTGATAAACCTCTTGGGACATAGGATTTTAGGTTTATTGTAGTTTTTATATTGTTTTTTATGGTTTTTATTTTTTTTATACGGTTGAGTGTTTCAGGTGCTTGGCAAAAGCCTAGTGCTGGACTCGGAAGAACGACTGGTCCGGTGGACGGACACTTGTCACAGATGAATTTCTCAACAGTTGCCATTGTTCCGGTTACCGACGATGTTCCATTAACGGCCTTCACATACGAACTCTACCATTCTCTCTTTGCAATATGTAATAATTAAAAATCATAATAAGCATTAAACCGATTGATTGAACCCATTTTAAAAATAATTTTAATATTTCAGGCCCAACACTCCGATTGACTTCTGATGTCGTTAGAAAGACTCTCGGAATCAGTATAATGGATTTAAATAATGAGTATTTATTAAATTCGTGGTTGGCCCAGGAAGAAGACAAACATCGAGTGAGTAATAATTTTATAATTATTTGATTATATATATTATATATTTTTTAATTTATGTAGGTTGTGTTGTATCAATGTGATGCCAGCTTCACTCAATGGACGCAGAGATGTATTAGACAAGCCGATTGTATTCTAATTGTAGGCTTAGGCAGCAGACAGCCTAGCATCGGAAAGGTGGGTTGTTCAATAAGGTTTTTACGAGTGCTGCGACTAATTGATGTTTTAATGTAGATCGAAAAAGAAATTGAAAGACTCGCCATCCGTACTCAAAAGGAACTGGTCTTGTTGCACCGAGAAGGCGGGCCTCGACCTCTAGGAACCGTCGACTGGTTAAATATGAGAGCGTGGGTTTCCTGTCATCACCATATTCTGTGTCAGAACAGAATGTTTACAAGAAAGAGTCAATACAGAATAGTAAGTTCTCCCGCACTTAAAACGCATCGGATTATGTCTTATTTAATTATATATTTAGACTGAGCTGTACAATAAAGTGCTGATGTCCGAGGCGAATATCCATTCGGATTTCTCCAGGCTTGCTCGTTGGCTCACCGGGACTTCTGTAGGACTCGTACTTGGCGGCGGCGGAGCTAGAGGTGCGGCTCACATCGGAATGATTAAAGCCATCCAGGTAATAAATATCATTCAATAATTGTAGAATGTTATTAAATATGTGTAATTTTAGGAGGCGGGTATTCCCATAGACATGGTCGGGGGTGTCAGCATCGGGGCTTTTATGGGGGCTCTTTGGTGCAGCGAGAAAAATATCACCACCGTCACTCAGAAGGCTAGAGAATGGTCCAAGGTATATAAAGCGCTCAGAATCAATCAGTAATATTCTAAATATTTAAAAATGGAACTGTATAAAAACAAATGCCAATTAAATGAATGTCATTTGTTTTCACAGACAGAAATTTCAGTTTATATTTAATTGATTTGATTGCAGAAAATGTCGCAATGGGGACGTCAAGTGTTGGATCTGACATATCCGGCGACGTCCATGTTCTCCGGCAGACACTTCAACGCCACGATCAGGGACACGTTCGAAGTGACCCACATCGAAGACCTGTGGCTTCCTTACTTCACGATAACAACGGATATAACGGCCAGTAGTATGAGAATCCATCGCCACGGTATGTCTTTGTTGCTTCATGCCTGTTTGTCGTTCATCCCGTAGGTGCTTCATTTATTTTATTTATTTTTCGCCATCACTTCCGGCCCGCAGTGAACAGTTCCGCAGACATCCAACTAACACACCCCCATACACATCTATTAATTATTGTGGCATGCCGTTTGATTGTTTTGCTTATCATCATATACACACATATATATAATATCGAACGGCATCTTTTTCAGCTCTGTGGCTTCTGTGGCTCGGTACAAATACATATTTTATATATATATATATATATATATATATATACACGTTTATAAATATTGCTTGTGGTTGGTTGTCTGTAGAGTTTTGATGATTGGTGTTTTGTGTTGTTGTGAAAATATCCCATTATGTATTAAACGCGGAGCAAATACTTCATATTGCGGTTCATTACTCCGGTCTCGGTGATGGCTTACTAACAATTATATATATTATTTCAAAGGGGATTAACCTAACCTCAATATTTGTAAGTAAGTGTATCCAAGGTTTCCAACATTATAATATATTGTAATGAAGTCTTGGTTGTGAGTAGAGATGGGTAGGTTCGGATGGAAATGAAATATTTTTAGGTGCATATCCAAATCACCTCCAGGAATTCTACGAGATTATATTTTATATTCAGTTCTTTTCAGTCGTGACGCCTTCCCTATTGACGGGAGTCCCTTTATAAGGGATTGGCCAGGCCACCTTGGCTTTTAAGTCACAATCGGATCAAAATAATATCGGTACGACTTTGGGATGTATATATGAACGGTCGGATCTGAATATTCCTCTGACTTACCCATCTCTAGTTGTGAGTAGATTTATTAATATGAATGTGATTAATATGCATGTTTGCACTAAAATTGAGAAACAAAGACTGATCAATGAGAGTGCGATGATAATTGAGTGAAATATAAAACTAAAGTACTGGTGGTGATGTGTAGGCTCTCTGTGGAGGTACGTGAGGGCCTCGATGTCCCTGAGTGGGTACATGCCGCCTCTTTGTGACCCCACCGACGGCCACCTCCTCCTGGACGGCGGATACGTGAACAATCTACCAGGTAAACATGCACACTTGCACACACACACACACACACTATAGGGTCACAGAGCTGGATTAAGTGTCCGTCGATATGAGCGCTGGACCCGTGACTATTCACGGGCCGGTATTGTATCGCTATTCAAGAAGACGGTTTGTGAGCAGGTGATTTGTGGAGGTATTGTCGTGCCTCGATGAGTATCGCCGGAATATTTCCACCCCTCTGTGACCCCACGGACGGACATCTTCTGCTGGACGGATGCTATGTTAATAATGTGCCAGGTAAGGCAGACATACACTATTATTATGCCTGCAATCTGTAAGTATTACAATCAATATAGTGTTTTAATAATACACTCGCTCCTCTTTTTATACGTCTCATTTTTATTTCAAGAAGCAATTTGCGCAAAATATCCAATAAATGCGAGTGTTTTTATTCTTATTATTATGTAAATTATAAATTCCATCGATAATATGAAAAAAAAAATAGCATAAATGAGATTCGAACGCAAACCGTCTACGCTTTTTTGTATGAAGAGTTCACCTATTTTTCAAAAATATAAGAAACCTTATTCTATCAGTTATGCATTTATCGATATATTGTAACTCATTGATTTAGTTTTATGCGGTTTTAAAAAATTATGGAACGTATCCTTTTCCGATTTTTTTAATGCGTTTGCCCCATGGAACGTAAAAGAGAACCAAGTGTATATGTTAAAAGAAAACTTTTTATCCGCAAACACAAGCAAATTAATTGACAAAAACATATAATCGTTTCATTATCCTATAAATATAATATCTACATGGATAATTTTGTACAATGATATCTTGATTAGCATAAAAAAAATGCAGTTTTTAGTTATTGCGTTTTAACATTAAGCCGTCAATATATGACACCTTTGTAATCTTGACCAATCGATGCAATTTATTCAATCTTCATACTTTACAAATTTGTCAAGCTTAACATATATTCTATAATGATTATGAGTGGTTGTGAAAGAAAATAAAACATATGATGTGTGTAAAGAGCCAATAAACATGGGCGCCCGCAGAAAATTTTCTAACGGGGAGCTAAAATAATGTACCATGAGATTTTTTTGTGTATTTTAGTCTAATTTTCTTAAAAAATATCAATCCAGGGGGGCGGCAAATGAACCCCCCTTGCCCCTACCTGCGGACGCCCACGTTAATAAGTGTGATTTTTAAGTCTTAAGTTTTAAGAAAACAAATGCAAAAAAAGTACTGACAGTTGTGTTCCGTATTTAAATATTAGAATACATGACTCGTGACCGACTTAACATCGGTTTGTTGATTGTTTAATTAAATGATTTTAGCGGATATTATGAGAGCTTACGGTGCTCGGCATATCCTCGCTATAGATGTCGGATCACAAGATGACATGGATCTTACAAACTACGGCGATGACCTCTCCGGCTGGTGGCTCTTGTGGAAGAAATGGAATCCCTTCGTATCTCCGGTCAAAGTTCCTAATCTCCCCGACATCCAGAGCCGACTGGCTTACGTCTCCTGCGTCAGACAACTTGAGGTATTATAATATTTAAATAATAATCAATCACAGATTTTAATGTGTTCGATATTATAGGAAGTGAAGAATTCAGATTATTGTGAATATATTCGGCCGCCGATCGATAAGTATAAGACTTTGCAATTCAGCTCCTTTGACGAGATTAAAGATGTGGGGTATCAGCACGGGCGGGGCTACTTCGAAGGCCAGAAGAGGCGCGGAGCTTTGCCGATACTCAGACAATCTAGAGAACCTCACCTGCCATCGCCTCAACATCATCACACAGCCAATGAGTATGTTCAATACTATTATCATTATAGATTTTTTTTTGAATTCGATCCATTTATTCGCAGGTACACATTCACTGATTTGGCTCAAATGGTCTGCCACGTCGCTCCGGGTGCTCGAGATCCAGACAGCTCGGAGGAGTCGGATGACGACGGCAGGGAAATATATTACGAAGGATACGCTTCAGAACCCACGGCCGGAATACTCGATGTAATAAAAAATTAAAAAACACAACTAATTACTAATATTATTAACATGCATGTTAAATTATAGCGAATATCCGATGCGAGTGATGCTGAATTATTTGTAGGAACATATTAAAGTAGGACTAATATTGATTAATAGCTTTCCTCGTTTGTGAAGTCTCCATTTTGAAGCTTTTCAATATTGATTATACATTGAATTAATATGTTCTTTTATTATTCGCAGGAAAGTCTACGGAATAGAAGGAAAGGCGGTTCACTCTCCCTGTCCGAGAATGAATTGGACTCGGAGACGGAGATCAAATACATAGCGAAATCGCTGAAGAATAAAAAGGCGTGATCTCTTAGTTGATTAATATAATTCCAAACGGTGATAAAATTCTCAAAATGAAGCAACTGTTTAGTTAGTATACCAAATATAAGACAAGCGGTGCTAATAATAAAAGACACGGTAGTTCGTTAAGCTTGCGAAATAATAAATTGCCATTTTTTTATATTCTTATTCCGCACATTCCGGAGTAATTGTATATATATTTTTGTACATATTAATAAATTACATTTTTTCATTCAAAACTGTGTTTTGTGTATAGAGGAATAAGGATTGTTTTTGCTTGTATTGTCAACGAGAGTATTGATCAAACAATATTCTGAAGCCATGTCTCAAATGCCTGAACTTATCGAAACTCCTATAAATGTGTTGTGTCTTGGACCGCCCAATACCGGGAAGACCATGCTGATTAAGAGGCTGCAGAATACCGAGGTTATTGATAATACTTACAGCTCGGTGCCCACCATCGGCACAAATATATTCAGGCTGAACCTTCCGCCGGATAAAAGCCGATATCCTTGCATGTACATAAGAGAAGTCGGCGGAGAGATGTCTCCATTGTGGAGACACTACTTCGATAACGTGAAGAAGGTCATATTCGTAGTCGACACTTCTAACTTATGCCAGATATCGGCAGCCGGAGTACTCCTCTACTCGCTACTCGCAGAATCCAAGCTCCGCAATTGCAAGGTGCGTCGATTAATTTATAAATAATATATTATTTAATCAATATTATTATAATTTCAAGTTCCTCCTCGTATTGACCAAGATGGACGTCGCGTACAGACAGATGAGGAACGAAGCCCTCCTCATGCTGCAGTTCAAGCGGCTGAATAAAGAAGTCCACCAGAAGATAACCGTGCTCGAAGCCTCGGCCATCAGCGGCGAAGGAATGGAAACACTACACGAATGGGTCACGGGAATTAAAAAGCCGGAAACACTTTACCCTTTATTATAAATAAAAAAAAAATTAAATTATCACAGAACAATGCCAAGATTGGATTAAATAAAATAATACACGAAAGCGGGGATAAATATAATGTATATAAAAAATTAATATCAGCTCCTCAATGCGGAGAGCGTTTTGGATCGAGTAATTCTAATGTCTGTCGATATCGAGGAACCCAATGTGTCCGAGTATTCCTCGTCTTCTCGTTTCTTTTTCCTCCGCATCCTCGGCAGTTTGAATTCACTCTGTAATTATAGGTTAATTAAATTATTAGGTATATGAGTCGTGTGATGGGAAACTTACTTGATCATCGGATTTCTTGGACTTTCTTCGGCATGATCGCGAAGGAGTAACATTGCACAGTTGATTTTTAATTCTCACGGTGTCGCTTTCTCTGGAGGAGTGTTCCCTGGTGAAATGCTTGATGAGGACCTTCCTGCTGGTAAGCTTGGCCTTGCACACCGGGCACAGGTACTTCTTCACTTCAGGATAGCACTTCTTCCGTCTCTTCCGTTTCTTATTCCTTAGCCGGTCTGTAGTGCTGGAGGTCTCCTCGCTCCGGACATGGTCTTGCTCACACTCCTGCTTGTTGTCTTCAGGTAACACCTGGTGATCCTGGAGATCCTGGTCATGGTGATCCGGGTCATCTTTAGGCTTTATATTAAAGTATGCCTTTAGTGCAATGTCTGTGTTCTTGCACAAATTGATAAAATTATAGCAATGGCGGATGTCATTAGTACAGCGAGGGCAGATCTGCTTAGGGAGGCCATCATCATCAGCAACCTGCACAGTAATAGTAATAGTAATAGTAATAGTTACAGTTAGAGTAATAATGAGTGTACAAACCTTGATATTGGTGCAGCAGTAGAACATGTGCCTGATGGAGTCCGTGATGGGCAGGAGCCTCGGCAGCCTGACCACTTCGTCACACTGCACGAGGCAGAGGCGGCACATGGACGAGGCCGCCATCTCCGCCTATTTCATTTTAGTTCTTCTTCTTCTTCTTCCGTCTATTCTTACAACAAGTCACGTGTCCAAATATAGCGGCTAGTGCTGCCAGGCGCCACACCTAACAACAGCTGTTCACTAATATTTACCAAAAAAATACACAATAAACAATTCACAAAAGTGTTTTCCACCTACCTGTCAACAATTTAATAATCGATATCAACAAATAATATTTAAAAAAAACCAACAAAAAAATATATTTAAATGAATCCAATACATTTTAATCCTCAAAATCAATTGTTTATAAATTACAATTATGATAAAAATCCTATGTAATTATTTAATTAAATATGCATAAATACATAATTTATACGATTGGCAACACTAGACTTGTAGATGTCACAGTAGCAGCGGGAAAGTGCAATAATAAAATGGGGAAAAGACTGTTTAACGAAATGGGCGGAGCTAGTCACTGCAGGCAGATCAAGGTCCATCTTACAAACTCCTACTACTGCCAACTAGCAGACGCCATGCAACCAGTATACGGTAGGATATTTACAAAATTATAAAAAAAAAAAACACTACCTTACTTATGGAATTAATTGTTGCAGATAAAACACTCGATATTCTATTCCGCGGCGCCAATCCCAAAAATAATAACCCTCAAAAACCGGAATCTCATCACATGATTGTTGAAGATTCTAAAAGATCTCATATGAAACAGATGTTCATTAAACCAGACGGTAGTTTAGAAAGTGGCACTTTACAAACGGTAACATTGTATATGGAATCATTAATTTATTTATATTTTAATGATGATATTAAATTCAGGCCGATTCTCCGCTGATGTTGTGCTCCATGTGTAATATCAAACCCTCAGAAATCCACCTGCGATGCGGTTATTGTGAAAGTGTCCATTGCTCCGATTGTGTCCTGACTTGCTGCATTTGCTCATCGCCGACTTGCAACAATTGCAGTATTAACGGGTAATTACTTGCATTATTAATTACTTAACATGTACTAATTATTATAAATATATTAATTCCAGGTATAACAACACAACAGGAATATTCTGCCTCTCATGCTGCAGATAAAATAAAAACACACGGCCAATACTTAAATTATTTATTTGATATTAATAAAATTATACATTGTTATCAAAAAACTCTCTCTGAATGTACAAAAATACCATCACTCCGCAATCATCAGCGGCACTTGCATCATTTATAAATGTAAAAAAAAAAATACATCGGAATTGTTTTTAAATGTTTATGCGAAGATCAGCTTGTAAAGTATGGTCGCCACGATTCCTATAATTAAAGGCACCGCCCAAGAACCAAGTGAACTGAAACAACAATCAAAACATTATTAAATGTATTATTAATTATTTCTTACACTCGCAACACCTTCATTTAAAAATCTATAATATCAATTAAATGAGTAAATGTAAAATATGTAAAGCCGCTAAAACATTTATGACATTTTCTCTACACACTTATTTATTTTATCGCTAGATCAACCAATCACAACCGTTTGCGGTAATTCTAATGTTGCAAAATTAATGCGTTTATTCATTTTTTTCCAGTTGGCGTTTTGAGATTTAACAGTTGCGTTTATAAATATTAAACATCACATATTGTACTTGTAGGGTGACCATATATATTTTTTTTAATTAAATATTCATACTAGGGTGTAAAAGTGCATTCTGATTATAAATAATATTTAAAAAATAATAATAGTCACCCTATTTGTACATTATGATGTCAATAACCTTTGACTCGTCCACTGATAATGAAATACAAATATAATTGTAGTGTAATAAATCAAACATTTACTCATAAAATACAATATAGTAGGGTGACAATCAGTCATCAAATAAATTATAAATATTCTCAATCATGTCATTCTTCTTGTTAAACAAGCGTCCATTATTATGTAAATTAAAAGAGTTCAAAGTTGCTTCTTTTGTAAGAATTGTGTAGATGAGTAAAAAAATAAAGTACTTAAAACGAAATAATAATAATAATATAAAAGGTGAATTCATTAAAAAGGCGTCATGTTTGATTGTCACAACATTATTATTATATTATATTTTCAAACATTGATAAATTATTATAAATAAGTATATTTAGCACATGTAGTTTATTTATTTGGACCACAAGTAAACACTTATTAATAATCTTATCTTCAAGCAGACTCTAATAATATATTATTATTATTTGCAATAAGCACCAGTGGCGGCTCGTCAATAAAATTTACATAATCTATAAATTATCAATGGAATGTGATTTTATACATATAAATAATTTAATAAAAAAAACTACACAATGGGGTGAATGGGGACTGGCTATACTATACTCTATATTATCAGTGAGAATATATTTTTATATAAAAAATATTGGTACGGGATAATAAAAAATTAAAATACATTCTCACTAGTAAAAAAGACACAATAAACAAAATAGCGTAACATACAAATAAGCAACATTTATTTATAATCAATTTAGTACATTTTATTTTGGGTCTAAAAATATATGAATAAATATTTAACATTAATATACAATTTTTTTTAATGTGGGAATATGTCTCTATTCACCCCATTATACGTTATTCGAGTATTATCGACACCACCGATATTAGAAGGTCATACAAGTGGATGATATATATCAAGATGTCTCACTCAGACTCGTCTGCTTGGTCCACCATATTGATATTTATAAATTCAGTTGTATGGCAAAATTGTTAAGAATATTAATTGTGCCCCAATCAATTAATTATAATATAAAATAAATGAATATGTATATTACGGACCGCCACTGACCAGCACCAAGCGATTTATGTATGAATATTGCACATATTGATTGCTTCGATTAAGCGCGGTTGATGATTTATTTTGATGAAAATATTAATAATTTAAGACGGTTTGCACCTGTTGCTGAAAGATGGATTATCATCGTTCCAGTTCATCTTGTTTTCTTTGGTTTCCGTGCGTTCGGACTCGACCAGCTCGCCGACTTTGTACTGCTTCATCAGAGTCCTGAAACGAGGAAACAATTCGAGTATTGAGGTTATGATTTGAGGTTATAATAGAGGCTACCTGGCGTCGGAGCTGTGTCCCACATCTTCGAAGGGGGTGGTGGCTTCTCTGCCTGCCTGTTCCAGGAGTACTTCCTCACCACCGGGATGCTGCAAGTTGGTTAACATAGATGAATGAGTGCGATTGCGCCATCAAACAATCAATAAAATGTGAGGGAAGTCACGTCTCTCGGAATACCTCCATCGGAATTCGTAATGAAACATTCCACAGAAATTGCTTCCCCTCACAATGGAATATTAATAAAGGCATTACTAACAAAAATCGTATATCAAATTTATTATTTATATTGAAAAAAAAACATATCTGTGTTTCATTTTAAAACAAACTGACATTTTGACAGCTTCTATGAAAACAATTGAAGCGTACCATTTTTTAAATATCGAATCGTGTTAATTATTAATTTAAAAAAATATGTATGTATGCTTTTTATGTGATAAAAATCAAATCGATGTGCATCTTATCAATAAATTATCGAATATCACGAAATTAATATGTAATATGAGTTCGTTTTTCCCGTTATTTAAATAATACAATATTTGGGGTTTTTTAATATTTTTTTCCGCGTGCAGAAGGTCGTATCCATCACCAAAACGGACTTTAAAACTAATTATTATGCATGACTTTGCATTTCAAATATTATAAAACCGGTCGTTATATTTATATATGCGGTATCGACTGACCGCTTAAAATAATAAATAATAAGTTACATGTGAAGAGTCATATAATTAATACAATCGGTGATGGGGCGTAATTGAAGATGTTCGTGAGTCAAGGCTTTTGATAAGGTGTAATTATTACCGTTTAACGAACTCGCTTTATAATTGAAAACACGCAATTAAGGGTGGTTATTATTATATTGGCTGATCGATAATTGTGGTGGATAAACGGGGGTCAAAGTTCGTGAAGATAGTAAGTAGTCGATTGATCACCTCTCCCAAGAACTTGGTCACGTCGTACACGCTGTTGTGGATGATGATCCAAGTGGAGGAGCTGTCGTTGTGACTCTTGATCTCCTCCTTGGTGAACATCTTGACTTCTTCCTCGGCCATGATTCCGTCTAAAGTCTCGTCGAACTTATTCAAAGTCTCCGCCGACACACCCGCTTCGAAGTCAACAAACCTACTAACTAGATTCTGACGTGACGTGACCATTTAATACATTACCAACTGGCAATACTGCCATCATGCATACATACCAATTTTCCGATTATTATTTTATTCCTCCACAAATAACATGTGTGTCATTTTTATAATATGCATATACTTTTTTTGATCTAGATTTATTTCAGTTTGGTTACACAATTCAATTTTCTTTGGCAAAAGTCCCGCTATCACTTTTGACTGCAGATTGTAAAAACTCATCATTGAATAATAATAAAGTCTTGATCGATCATATTAATCCAAGTTTACTCTGAGTTGCTGGATTGGAAGGTGAATATTGAAGCGACTTATAAAGCGACCTGTGTAATTTTTGTGTATAAAATAAAAACAAAATTAAAAAAAAAAAATTTAGATTTATTATTCAGTAGTGGGTTCTACATAATTTTCATTGTCATTATCGTCAGATGTTAATTCATTCAAATTATTAATATTCCGGGATGGAAATCTGCAAAATAACATTAAATTATATCAATTAAAAACTATAAATGATCATTTAAAAACAACAAACCCGTCATCTTGTTTCAAAGCTGTACATTTCTGCCTCAAATGTCTCATTAAATACATTTTAACATTAGTTTTGTACGGACAATTAGGACAAACAAATGTTAATTCTGTACTGTGAGTCTGCAAATGTGTTGTAAGGGCCATTTTTGTTTTACAGCTAAAATTATACAGTATTGGTACGTTTAAATTATACAGTATCGGCACAAACATCGGCAAAATTTACCTGTGTTTGCAAATAGTGCAAGGAAAGGGTCTTTCTCCGGTATGAACCCTTCGATGCATCGTCAATTCAGGTTGTGTTGGACATTTATAATCGCACAAATCACACGAATATCTAGTCTGACCCAAATGTCGCATACTGAAATATATTTTTTATTAATAACAGTGCATAATGTGTGTGTGTAATATTTTATGCTTACATGTGTATTTTAAGAGCGTTTGATTTGTTTGTTTTGTACGAACACCGATCACACGCGAAATCCTTTTCGCCCGTGTGTTTCTTCACATGCGCTCGATATTTAGTTTTCAATTTCGTCGTGAAGCTGCAGAGGGTGCATTTGAAGATTTCATGCAGATCGTGTTTTGCCGACGTGTGTCTGTTCAAATGATAACGCTGTAAGATTAATACGTGTTAAGAGAAGAAGAAGCATACAGGACAATTGTTGCAAACTGTACTTGAGCGAATGACATGCCGCATAAATGGCACGCGTGAGGTTTCTCCCCCGTGTGAGTGGCTAAATGCAATTTCAACTTTCCCGACTGGTAGAATGACTTCTGACAAATTTCACAAACATGAGTTTTTATTTGTTCATGTGTGATTTTCTTGTGAAGATTCAAGCTGCAATTAAAATATAAACCATACATTTTTTTACTAGCATTTTTATTTACATTAATACTCACTCGGAAATTCTTTTAAATGCCATCGGACAAGATGAGCATTTGTGTTTCCTTTCTGCGCAATGAACTACGGAATGACTTTTTAAAGCAGCACGAGATTGACAATAATAATCACATTGTGAACAAGACAACCCTTTATCTTCAATATTATTCTGTTCATTATTACTATCCGCTAATCCTGGTATGGAAGACCTAAAATACTTTACAATAAGTTGGATATTTTAATAATGAATAAATAAGATATAAACTGACATGTCTGTAATATTTGATGACAGAATATTAATACATTCTGTAGTTTCACTCTCTTCAGAATTATTTTCCAATGTCTCATTTCCATCAGAATCATATACACCTAATATCGAATTGTCAAACTCTTCCGGTTCATTTTTTACTTTGGCTATTGGTATGTCTATATCGATAGGAGTTTGAAAATCAATTTTATGGTTCAATAATAAGCGGTTCGTTTTTATACATTTTCTTCTAAATTTATGAGCTCTTCGAACTTCTTTGACACATTTAAAACAAATCGATTGTGTACAACCATCCGACGAGTCTATCTGAAATATTTATTGCAGATTGTAAATTTATTTCCAACAGAACTCGTCTAATTTATATAAAACAGACAACCTCTAGGGAAGTAAGTTCACATATCATATTAACTAAAGGATGGTTATCGAAAATATCAGAGATATTGAAGTATTGTCCTCCATCGTCCAGGCAAGTTCTACAAAACTGTTCAATTTTCACAGTAGCCATTAAATCATTATCATTATTAACGGCTTCAGTCATAATAATGAAACTTATCAATCTGTCAAACAATAATGCTGCCACTGTAAAATAATATAAATAACACGATTATTGATTTAAAATAAAAAAAAACTTATTTGTTTGTAATTATTATTTACGTCTGATTGATAATATGCGTAAAAATGAACAAAAAATAATAATAAGTGAATAAATTCTCTAATCTGATTTGGTTGGGGCTGTTTTAAAATAAATATGAAATAAAAGTGCGGTATTTTTGTATGAAGATTTATATATTTAAAAAAATGTATAAATTGCATTTATTTTAATTTTTGAAGTGTTTTTATTGTATTAAATATTATTTTTATTAGATTAGAAATATTTTTAATTTATAAAATAGGTCGTGTAATGTTGCATTCATACAAAGCGGCCAGGCCGGTGTGGCTGCGGCGCGGCGGGGAGGGAGGTGGTCTTTTCACTTCCGCGCCGAGACACAAGCAGACATGGGTGAGTCCAGCTCTACAGATGCACAGTCAGCAGCGCCGGCAGATTGCACCCACTATCACTATCAGCACACAAGCCCCGCCCACTGACAGCGCCTGGTGCTCCTGCAGCTTCAGCAGTGACTAACAGTGACCATGCCAGTAACCAGCCATCATCAGTCATGGCCGCGCTTCAGTAATCCGTGTAATCCTCTGATGGGCGGGGCTTGTGTGACGTGCTGCAGGTAGTGACGGTGACTCCTGGCCGCGTGATCCTGGCTGATGACTGACCGCGGCTGTTCGTCCTTGTTGCAGGCAAACCTCGTGGACTGCGCACAGCACGCAAGCACGCCGACCACAGGCGCAAGCAGCGCTGGGCTGACAAGGAGTACAAGAAGGCGCATCTCGGCACGCGCTGGAAGGCCAACCCTTTCGGAGGAGCATCACACGCTAAGGGCATCGTGCTGGAGAAGGTGTAAGTCTGGTTACAGTCACTACTATCAGTTATAGTCAACCGCTGCAAGGACCAGGACGAGGCGCGTGGCTTCGCGGTATTATTCCTGTGACATTGTCGTTGTCAATAAGAGCACAATCACAGGATAATACTGCGAGACCATCGGCTCACATCACACCGACGAGGGATCATCACCTTTATAGACATACACCCAAATACAACTATACCTTGTGTATTAACCGTTTATTATTTAATCATTCCAGTGGAGTCGAAGCCAAACAACCTAACTCTGCCATCCGCAAGTGTGTGCGTGTACAGCTTATCAAGAACGGCAAGAAGATCACAGCGTTCGTGCCCCGGGACGGTTGCTTGAACCACATTGAAGAGAACGATGAAGTACTCGTAGCCGGATTCGGTAGGAAAGGCCATGCCGTAGGAGACATTCCCGGAGTGAGATTCAAGGTAATAATCAACCGACACACCCGCATTACGAACCATACTCTTTAAAATGATGCTTTTGTATTTGCTACTTCTGATGTCTGTGAGATCAACATAACCATTCTGATACAACTTCAAATTATATACATTTAAAAAAAAAACAAATTGATATGTTATTAATGAGCTTATTTCTCTTATTAGGTCGTCAAGGTCGCCAACGTTTCCCTCCTCGCCCTTTACAAAGAGAAGAAGGAAAGACCGAGATCATAATTGATATATTTAAACAAGACTTCCACCCGTCGATTTAATACACTATGTCCATCTAATAATGCAACAATAAAATAATTGTTACATTCAATAGTATCTTTCATTCCATTTATATATTAAAATAACTGCCCCGATTACCCCAAAACATCCCATCATTGACATTGTATGCAATTTATCTCCGTACATATCAAATGAATTACACAATAATAGTCTTTAATACTAATATCTGGTGATGTGTTGCCTTTACAAGAGAATATAGTAAAAAAGTTTCCCAGGCCACCTCACAGCAATGAATCCTTCAGTTTCAGTTAGCTACGTTAAATCTACCAAGTAACGCTGTTTTGCCGGTGCCATGAATCAAAACCCAAGAGTCACTAATAAATCTGTCGCGCTAACCAATGGGTCACAAAATGACTCAGTTCTGGCCATTTTTGTAAAGTGATAACTGGAATTACAGATTATTCTTCCGAAAACACAAAACAACAATTAAAAACAGTTTTTTACTTACAAATAAACGTGACAATTGGGCTCAAAAACAGTTAACTGTCAAAATTTAAACAAATGAATCAATTATACTATTCAAATATGGAAAAAGAGCATCATAATATAGTTCAGTGTTGCTATGTATTTCAAGATAACCAAACATTTACAATTAAAAGTCTCGGAAATAATTATGATATATCCAATTACAGCCGTTTACTGTATGTAAATTCACGTCTACATGTATCTATCATGATTAAGAATGTGTTAAAATACATAGCGGCATGGTTTAATAATATTATAATTCTAATACTGCGAGTTAAAATTAAAATAATACAAAATTGCTCTGTGCAACATGTTTTTTTTTAATATTCAAAATAAAACAATAAACTTTGGCTAGTACTAGGAACTAAAATAACAAAATAAAATGTGACTAGTGGTTGGCGAATCTACTCATAAATCCAAGGTACGCATAAAAGAGGTAGAATCTGACCAGCTCCCAAAGCCGGCCTATGTTTATGGATAGCCGAGTGGTCGGAGATTTGGCTTTGTTGATTTTAGTATTATAGACAGACTGCATGCAGCACCGGGACATGACCATAAAGCCGCACATCATCTCCGAGGTTTTCAACGAGTGTTCGATGCCTCGTATTAGATCATTTGTCTTCAACACGAGGAGTGCTTGTCTATCAATATTTTGCAAGCATAATGCTATTTGGTCGAGTACATTCGGAAGTGAATCTCTCACTTGATTTCTCTAAAAACATACGATAATTAATATTTAAATTTCAATACAAAATTTAGAATATATTACTTCTTTCTCATCAGGTTTTATCTGATCGATTCCTTTTAATATGACTTCCCACGGTCTTCCGCTAACGATACAAGCCAACGCAGCGTACATATCGCCTTTAATCCCAAGTTTTTCAGCATGAAGCTTCATTCCGTCGGTGTTCTTATTAATAATCGATAACCAAAATTGGGAATAATGGTAGCGGAAATCATCCGTCAGGTTCTGCAAATATTAAACAACTAAATAATTAATTCTATTTATATTAATTTATGATTTTTAAATATTTTGACTGACCGCATACAGACCATGATCGAGGAGGTATATTAACGATTTTCCCGTTTTATCATCTTTCTTCACTAAAATATTACCCGGATGAGGATCGCTATGAACGAAACCTTTCACAAAGATCATATGAGAGTATAAATCGCCGAGTTTTTTACAAACATCATACGGATCGATCTTGTTTGTCTGCAAAAGAAATACAAAACTATAGATAAATGTCATATTTTATTATTCACTGATGCAACCTTCATGTAATTTAAATCGTTGACTTGTCCACCGCTGACATACTCCATGACTAAGACTCGTTTCGTTGAATACTCCCAAAAGACTTTCGGTATTTTGAGCCAAGGATAGTCTTTGAACATCTCGGCTATTTTTTCTGAATTCTGTCCTTCTTCACAGAAATCCAACTCGTGGAATATATTCTTTTTGGTCTCGTCGACTAGCCATTGAATGCTGAAATCGGGGAAGATCCAAGACATGATTTTGACTAATGCTTCCATGGATCTGATATCGGCTTTAGTATTTTCTTTAACATACTGATGTTGTACTTTAACAGCTACAGTTGTGCCGTCTTTAAGTTTTGCTTTATGCACTTGAGCCAAAGAAGCTGTTCCCAAAGGATTCTCTTCAAATTCGTCAAATAACTCTTCGGGCTGTAAATGTGAAATTATTAAATTTGATCACATTTTTTAAATACATCACTTACATTTTTGTGCAAATCTTCTTTGATAACGGCGTATAACTGATCAACAGTATTCGGAGGGGCATCTTTATGAAGCACTTTCATGGTTTGTACGAATTCCGCTGGAAGAAGATAATCCAACGCACCGATGTGTTGGCCAACCTTTAATCAATGATAATGTAATATATTTGAAATAATTGCATCATTGTTATAATCTCACCTTGATGTAGACTCCCTTATTAGCCAAGCACAGCTGTAATAACATATTAGCCGCAATGGAGTGTGTCTCTGTCCTGGTCCTGTTTTGTCTCGCCTCTGTTAAATACTTGGTAGCTATTTGTGCAGCTGTGGTGGCGGCTCTAGTTCCCCTGACCACGCCCAGATATTCAATCCTCTTCCACTCTGTAACTGTAAGCCCCGCCCCTCCACACAGCGCTGTGAGGAGCAGCCACCTTCCCCCGCGCACCATGGCGTGTTTCACTTATATTATCTCATACCCATCCGAAGGTCTTTTCAAACGTAATCTGTCAAATGCTTTTTATGGCTAACAAGTGACTTTTGCATAAATACATATTATTAAATTTAAAATAAATTTTAATCAAACATTAAAAAATTTGATTAAAATAGAATAAACATAAAACACTTATTCTAATTTAAAAAAATGTAATATGTGATGATGGAAATATTATGTATGCATTGTTTTTGTAGTATTTTCGAACACGGTTCTAGAAAAGCAAGAGAGATAATAAATTGTTATCAGCAAACAAGGACAAGTAAACATTATTTTGTAAATGTACATAACATTCTCGTATGTATCTCAGGTAGATGGCGTCACGGTACAACATTCCATCACAAACAGTTCTCCCAGTAGTCAGTTGTATCAAGACCGTTGATCAGGTTGTGTTGACGAGCCGCGTTCATATCCCGGCGATGCTAAAATAACGGTACACAAACATCACAAGCTCGAATAAAAGTTACTCAACATAACTTTAAATAGTGTTTTATTCATTTATCCGAACAACCTGTTATTATTTGTGTCTTGCGAGTGAAGTGTATTCGTGGCCTCAATGGGAGAGTGTGTGTATTAGTGTAAAAATCTATTGTGATTATAAAATAAAATAAGGATATAAATGCTACAAGGTGTCTGCGATGGCTGCCAACGTTCTCATGGTATATTTAATTTTTAAATCATTTTAATTATAAAAGATGTGTGTTAAATTGTGCAATTTTCCATAAAATAATAATGATACGATTGAAATGGTCTACGATGAAAATACAATATTAAATTGCGATTTCACCGTCTTTCGTTTTAATAATTGAAATTCGAAGTGAAAGAATGTTGCCATGATAAAAAAATTAAACCGTGTATTTAAATATTATTCGTAGAAAGTCCGCATCTGTTGCAATTTAAATTATCACGCTTAATGACCCGCGGAGTTCATCTTTATCACGATTGTAGAGTAACTTGATTTATCTCTTCTACTGTAATAATTGATTTGTTGAACTTGAAAACCCCTGGACTTCTTCAATGGGGCCTTTGTTTCCCTAAAAAGAGATCGGATTGTCGGATTAGATCTTAATGATGGATTCCATTGTCTTGGCATTCACACTTGTTTTCATTGTTGTGCATTTTCCACAAGGATCGTTTTTACTATAATTTATTTCTTCTCTGATTGGTCGAAATCGATTGAAGTGTTAATATTTTTTTTTGTTTTTAGGATAACGTCTGCGACAATGGCGAGGATTTGTCCTTTTCCGAATGGCCAGATCCTACTGGAAGTCATCCTTGGCTTCCAGCATATGGCTTCCAAACATCACAAGACCACCCCTTGGACAAGAACGACTTCCTTGATCCTGCAGGTGAATATTTATATAATATATTAATTTAAATTACGGCCGACGATGACACAAATGTCTGACTCAACTATGAACTAGTACAATTTAATAGGCGTGGCATTCAAGTAGGTACAAAATAAAACTAATAATGGAAAGAATATATGCCACAGATCTTGTTTGTTTATTTTATTTGTGTAATTATCGACTACAGTACCAATCAAGGCCGTTCATTAATATATGTATAGTAATTATTTATTTTGCTAACAACACACAATAGTGTTTTCCAAATTCAAAATCGGCATTTGTCTGTTTCCGCGACCAACTTCACACTATTGTGATACATATTTTAAACGGTGAACTTTCAATGAGAATATTCTTAAAATAAAATGACAATTAAACCAATAATTATATTGAGAGGACTTATAAATATTTAGATTATATTTCGAATTATCAATATTTTTGTTAAGTATACATATTTGAATGTTTCATTAGGATGTTTTTAAAATATTGTTTGTATTATTCCTCGTGTGAATTGAAAGCCAAATATTTAATTTTTTTCAATCATATTCTTGGGCATGCATTTATCTCGTAATATTTTACTGTTACTTTTATTTATCTATTTATTTATTTACGCCCAGAGGAGCTTTTTGAGGTTTTTTTTTAGACACAACAACGTGTTAATTGTCTGTCGATGATCTTAACTATTACTAGTTACGCCTTACAATCCAGGAAATCAGAGTCAACCCGGATTAAGACGATCGATCGGGATTTTATGAATATTATTCCCAATCGTAATGACCGATCAAATCAATCCCCTGAGCTATTACGTTGGTTAAAGCATTATTCATAGTGAAATATTGCTTATTTAAAGTAAAGCGTGTTCAATGTTATTCTTCACCTGCCAGTGTTTATGTAAAGTTGTTATTAAACCCTATTTTGGCAAAGGGAAACAAACGAGAAGTGGGTTTTTTAAATACATTTTTATGCTCAGTTTTGTTTCCACAAAATAAAAAAATCACGGGTAAAAGGAAGATTTTTTTTTACATTTGTATTAATGTGTTCCCGCCCTAAAAACGTACGTGCTTCTTGTTTATAACCACTTTACACATTCGTGGAACAACATTCCTGCATTGTTTTGAATCTTGCATTGTTTTTAGATTAATATCTGATATGATATCACCGGGTGTTATGCATACATACAGTTTCTTTAATAGTCAATTCAGCGGCAAAGAAAGACTAATCAGCGCGTGAAGCGAATCGCAGATGAAAGTGAACGATATAGTCGGCCGCCTTGTGTTCGCCGCCATTTTGTTTGTTTCGTGAAATGGCAACAATTTATACATGCTCGACTGACAAAATATTTATATCAGACTTATGCGCCGCCACCTACGCTTGTGGAAGTGGCCAATTCTTCGGTCAAATTCAAGGTTGATCCTCCATCTTCTGGTGGCTGTGACCGCTATTTGATTAATCGCATTATACGCATTTGGCTCTTTGATCCTTCAATCATCACAACACGTACAGTTTAAATTAGATAGGTGTGAAGTTGGCTGCGAGTCGACTTTGTCTAATGTTAATAACAAAATCGATTATGTAAATGTAATGAGTAAATGTCAGAATTAAGACCTGCTTACCTACCATTACTTAGAAATTCATACATTCGTTTATGGAAATGTCTTAAGTTTCATATTTTCTCTACTCCGTTACTGACATTTGCTCTACATGCATGACAAATGATCTTAGAAAAAAATTACACGCACAAGATTTAATATAATTAACCAATTAAATTTTTTTCATTTAATAATTCTGTACTCACAATGCATATTTAAAATACGTATTTTGTGAACAACACGACGATAAACACATTTTTATCATTTTCAAATTTGCATTATAAGTTCACGTCATCGCGTGTCTCAATTAACATTTTAATCGTGTTAATCCCCTGTAATTTTTTAAAAAGCTTTCATATACATAATAATATAATAGTAATATTTGTATTACACGGACTTTTACACTGATAATAATTTAATGTAAGGGGAGTTGTGATATCGCCGGTTGTCACTAGTAAATAAGTATTATTAATATTATAGGGTAAATGTAAAAAAATACTTTGGGTGTCTGGGAATAGTGATCAAAATAAAATAATAATATTGTAACCGTCAAGATGGGCATTAATCTTTAATAGAAATCTAACCAAAACAAGTATTTTACGCGTGCATTTGTGTCGCCATCTTTAATATTTAAGGAGTAGAAGTGCCTTGGAGCGCGGGTTATATTTTTATTAAATTGGTAATTTGTATCATTCTATTTAAATGAAAAAAAATGACAGAACAATCTAATAATAATATAATTATCTTTGAAATTTTCCCATTCACCCAGTATTCGGCCACATTCAACATTATTTTTTTTGTATTTACAATATAATATATATAGAAGAAGAAAGACACAAAAAAATATCAGACTGCAATATTGCAATAGCATTACTAAAAAGAAAAAGGGCCACACCTCGGAATTTTAGCTTAGAAGCTGTAATTTTACATATACCTTTATTTCGGCATTTTAAGGGTGGTCTGAAAAATGAAATCAAGTAACGGGTTTGGAAGTTATTCGAGGTCAAAGGTCACAATAATCAGTTTTTCACGATTATCTCAGTTTCTATAGCTCCAATGATGTTGTCATCTAACAAAACATTGTAGACAATCAAATTTGTGACAAATTTTGTTTAAAAACATTCGAATTAGAGAGGGTGGTTATAATTTCTCTAATGATAGTTAATGTGTAAATACATAACCCGCGTAGTGGCCAGTGCTCCAAGGCACTTCACTGCATCCATTTAATCCGAGCTTTGATTATGAGTCATTTTTGTACATTGGTTATTTATCTATCATAAAAAAAAGTTGATGAGTGGAGATATTAATGACAAATTTATATAATCCATCCGATTGACTCATAAAATATTTAAGCATTTAACTAATAAAATGTGCTTAAGTGCGCAAAATAATCGTAAGCAAAATAAATAATTAAATATTATTATAATTTTAATTCTTGCTTGCGTGTGAAGTGGTCAAATTTTTTAAATGTCAAACGTCATCAATGTTGCTAGCTATGTATGCAAAAGTCATACAAATGCGATTTTTGAATATGGAATGCATGTATTTGTTTCACGCGTGCGGTGTTCTGAGCAAGATGGCTGCATCCAGTTGTAGTCTCGGTAACGGTATTGAAATTGTACTTTTTCAAAACATTTAACACGGTCTGTTGGACCACATCACAAACCAGTTAGCTTCGAAGTTAATTTCAATTATTGTACGGTGACTAAATATGAGTATAAAGTCAACATTTGAACGCGCGGTTCGAAGTGAAACCCGGAGTTGTCGGGGTTCGGGCGAATAATTGTGAATTAAATAGTTTGCGGTCGGTCTGCATTGACCACAGATGAGTTCTTTAACCCATTGAAGGTTATATCGATCTATATTACAGTGGAATCTATTATAACGAGCATAATTCGTTATAGAATATACATACACCGTAAATACAATAGTAGAGTTACTTTATTGTTAGTTAATGCCTTATCTGAGCCTCGGGCGAGGCACTAATTAACAAAAAAAAACAATTAAAAGTACAGCAAAGCAACTCTATTACCGACTTTACTACTGAGTATTTCACAGAAACAGCTGATTCCAAAATGCTTACGATTCCAAAAGCACTATTAATATTTTTAATGAATAATAAAAAAAAATATTAATATATTTAAATACCTTACTAAAAAGTATAGTTTTAGGGTGACCATGATGCAATTAATCACATATTGTTTTGTTTTATGAATAGACAATGTATTATTAAAATATCTGTTGTATTGCATAATAAAAATCTTGTTTGTGGTATTCGAATTTATGATCTATTGAATTTTTTTATATATATATTTTAATAGCTTTTATGGCATCACAAATATTATTTGGCGTAAAAGTCGTCGATTGTTGGATGAGATAAAAAAAACTTTGGCCCTGAGAAAACTTGCATTTTAATAAAATTAAATTATTTTATGATATGGCAGCATTATCACAAAAAATGTAAAATTAATTACCTAATTGATTGTAAAAGTCTTCTATGTCTCGCCGAAATGTTAACAGCAATAGACAATTTTTTTAATAGGGAAAAAACTGTACCCTTTTTAGAGATGTCAATAAATTATTTGTAATCCTTGTATATGTACAGATTTTTCACAAATGATTAAAATACAATTATATGAATATGCCTTAGTAAAAAATAAACTATTATCTCAATTGTTAAATGATGTTAAACCTGGTAATGCAAGTTCAAACAAATTTATTTATTTTATGTAATTACTGCTTATTATAGTCTGGACGTTCTAACATTGTGTTTCGAAAAAATGAACAGCGCCCGACAGATTTTATAACCTTTATAGCATTTCACAGTACAGTCAGCAAAAATAATGCACAACCATTTGAATTTCACTGTTTATTAAATAGGTATAATATAAAAATATACGAGATGAGTACAAATCAGCAAGGTTTATTACATTTTCTTGCGTTTTTTGTATATAATCCATACATGACTGTTTTATTTTTTCGAAACACAATGTTACCCCGAGTTTATAACAAATACCATACATCTAATTTTATATGTGGCATTTCTAAAGTGGCCTGCAAGCGTTGGGTTGATCTTTTTTTACGGGAATATACTGTATATTTTTTATTATTCATTTTCACTTTGAATAAATCGCAAAAATTCTGTGTGCTCTTAAGTCTGTCACGTGTCAATCGGTTTAATTATTATTTATATAACAGTTTACGATTAACTACCTTCTATTGTCAGAGACATGAAATGTGTTATAGATAATAGATGAATCTACATTAGTTGCCGGTCAAATAGGACTATTTTACTATTTCGAAAAAGTCCCACTTAATAGGTTAAATAATGATTGAAAAGCAACATTTTTTTGACGTTTTATATAACAATATGTGACTCAGTTCCATTAAGTCTTAAGAGCACACAGTTTTTTTTTGCACTTACGATATTATACGCTTAAGCAGTCGAAATGAATGCTCACAATAAACTTTTGCTCATTTGAATTTAGACACGTTTATTTAAAATAATGGGATGCATTGAGTTTTGAGGCCACGACCAAAGTTCAGTGGGTGGTTTCTCATAATGTTTATATTGTAAATGAATAGAGTAGAGAGTTGGATGGAAAAATAACTGACAGTTAAAGAAAGCCAAGTGTGAGAGTCTTCTCTTAATTGTCTCCCACGCGTTATAGCTGAAGACTATTAATACCACAATCCGGTGATTAACAGAATTAACACAACCGCCATTTTGGATTATTAAGAAAATTACATCTTTGTGACTATTGTGGACCGGTTTTGATCGCAAACAAATGTTAAATTAATAAATTCAGTATGTTGAGATGAAGTCACAACTATTGTACGACAATATTTAATAAAAATGAGTGGGAAAATTAAGATTTATATAGAGTATAGTATATATATATATATATATAGAGATATATATATATATATATATATATATATATATATACTTTAGGGGGTGGGTATCGTTGGAATATATATATATATACATATATATAATCGTTAAACGTGTGTGTATGTTGTATGTCTGTCTGTGCGGATCGATCAATCAAGCAATGTTACCAGATAGAAGAATAATATTTTATATAATTATTTTATTACTATTAATACATATCTAAAATGTGGAAACGGGTATTTTAATGATAATATAACTAAATTAATATCAAAATAATATTAGAGATATTTAATAACGCATAATTAAAACAGTATTTATCGGTAAAATAATAAAATGATAAGTGTTGTCATTACATGAATTTTATAACATCTTGTGAATGAAAAAATAAACAACTTATAACCGTCCTATTGAAAAAAAAACCAAGCATAACATCAAATAATATTAAAAATTTGAAAATTTCAATTAAAATTACCTTTTAGAAGATTAGTGCAATAAGTGAACTAATTACTGATGTCCTTTAAAAAGTGTATATATATATATATATATATATATATATATATATATATATATATATATATATATATATATATATATATATATATATATATATATTATAAAGAAATGCTTAACATAAACCTACGTCAAATGTATGTCATTTCTTTTTAATTCGTCTTTGGTTCATAAAATGTGAATACGCAGAAAATTCTTATAGCACAAGCTTAGTCTTCCAAGAAAATTAATTGTATTCGTCCGCGTTTGAATTGTTCGTATTATTTCGAATATGGAACAAGCGAAAATGCTCCATTGTCAGTGTTGCCAGTGACGTGGGAATAATTCTAAAAATAAATAAATGTGAAACTGTATAAAATATCCAATTTTTTCGCATAATCTGATTGTGTAATTTTAATATGTTGTGTTGACAAGTAGTTCTGCTTTCATATAATAATATCTTGGACCTGTCGTCTGTGGGAAATGGCGGAATGTGAAATGGACCGATGATGGAGGGAAAATACACATTCTTGATAGTCGCTTTTCCACGCCATAACATCACCATGAATGTCATGGAGACATACATACATACACACTTGGCGGAAAGGAAAAAAATGTTATCCAGGAAACAATATCATAGTCATTACTCCAACCTGTTTAATCAGGTGTGATTTATAAACAATGTTATATTATACACACTTTAAAGACTATTTGTTAAATTATATGCCGCAACGGACTGGGCCATTTTTAAAATCAATCAGATAATTTATTGGTTATAGTAAAAAATATTTTTTGTGCTAGTGTTGCCATATAAAATATTTTGATGCATCTTTTATATGGGCTAAATGTTCATGCCATACAACTGAATGTATAAACATCAATATGGCGGACCTAGTAGACGAGTCTAAATGAGAAAATTAGTGTTACCCTTGTCAGTCTCATCCACTTGTCCGGCCTTTTAATATCGGTGGTTTCGGATAAATATCCTATTGTATTATTAATGGCAAATATCAGTTTCAATTGTTAACCCGACGTAAACTATTTTATTCGTTTAAGAAAATAAAAGTTTATTAATAAATTGTACATTAAAAAAATGTTAATTAAAATCAATTAGCTATGATTTTTACATATCGTTTTATCGTTTAATTTTGAGTGTAAAGTAAATGTCAAAACGCTCTTATTATAAAATCACACAGTTTACTGTCAACCGGTGAAAATATATGAAAATCCAGTGCGCGCTGAGTTCGTCGGCAATTTTTTTTTAAATTTTTATTATTTAGCCATTGAAAAATCATGTATTTTATTATTAAACAAAGCGGATGATTTATCATCGAATTACAATATTAAATTCTCACACGTGCTATATGATTCACTATGTATGTATGTATAATCTCTCGCATTGATTTATATTTTTTAATTACACATTCGATTGACTTATACATATAAATTTACACGCGAGCATTTATTAATTCATACGGAACGTGACAAACACAAATAATGTATGTATTAATATTTAATACCCACATGACGCGCGCCATTATGGCAATACTGAAACAAATACACGCTTTAAAGTTTGAATTTGGAATCGGTCTTTTTTTTTAAATAATATACAAGCACTTGTCAGGTCAAGGTAACAAATTAGTTCGTGCATTTAATATCAATTGAATTATTTGAGTCCAATAAGGAAGTGCTGTATTATTATTATTGCGGAGCGCGTACGTGATATTGTATACATTTATTATTAAATTTGTCATATGAGCAGTTTTTAATCAAACAATACGTCGTACAATTGTTTAATTGTCGCTTATTATGCATAAAAAAAATATGTATATATTCTTACCCGTTGATATAATTGTCTGTGAATATAATATTTATAATGCATATTGCGTATAATAAACACTATATTATATCGGAAATTAGAAGCTCTTAAAAATGTATCAAGTCAATGAAAATATGCTTCATTTTTAAACATCATTTAACCTATACAAATAGTAAAATAGTTCTATTTGACCAGCAACTAATGTAGATTCATCCATTATCTATAACACGTTTCATGTCTCTGTCAATAGAAGGTATTTAATCGTTTATTGTTATATTTTATAAATAATATTCAAACGGAGTGACGCATGACAGGCAGTGTTACCAGATGGAACAATAATATTTTATTACAATTAATAATGCATAATAAATTATAATTCTCAAAAAACAGTATTTATCGGGCAACTCGCTTTTTAAATATTGTGATGAGTGTTGTCATCGTGTGAAAACCATATTATTATTATTTTATTTATAATTTACTTTGAAAATTCAAACTTGTTCTGAATGAAAAAATAAATATTATTACGGTCCTTTTAAAAAACCAAGCAGAATATTAAAAAATATTCATAAATTGAAAATTTCAATTATAATTACCCTAGTCGTTTTATAGTTTATTTGACACATTTGTGTTCGATTCAGATTTAGATTGACAGCGTAATTTATTTTATATTATCTATGTGTTTTGTAAATATGTGTTAATTTATTAGCTGTTTTATAAAATATGATAAACAAATAACATTCGTAGTTATATAAACTATGTACAAGTTTGTTTTTGATCATAATTTTTAAACCGTGTTATCGATTATTTTAATAAAATCAATAATAACGTCTATCTGTGCATACATACATTATATTGGCATTGACCTATACGTGTAATAAGAGTGTGTGCGTGCGGTGCGTATGCCCGTACACCAATAGAATGGGAAATCCGGTCGCAGCGAGCTGTCAACGAGTGGAAATATATCCTGTGCGCACGCAACATAGATTAATTAATTATTATAACTAAAATATGGTTTTGTGTATTACGGCGAATGGACGCGATTAGTGAAACTGAAAAATCATCTTATCACCGTCATTCACGCTATTTCAAGTGCCATTTTTAAATAATCTACAATTATAATAAATAAGTAGTATTCAGTAAAATGCATACATGATATCTGTCACTCTTACTAGATTAAATCGTCTGTCAAAATGACAGCTGGAATAATTTAATTTGATAGTGACAGCTGTTAAAACCAAGTAATCCAGCTGTCAGACTGACAGTGACAGCTGAAATTCGCAATTTTGACAGATGATTTAACCAAGTAAGTGTTTTACTGAATATTACTGTAAAAGACAATCGGTCGTATTCAAACAGCGTAATAAATAGCTCAGGGGATAAGAAGCGTGGCTACAAATCCCACTCAAGTCAAGAATTTTTAAATGGATTTGATCGGTTATTACGACTGGAAGATCGGGAATAATATTAATAAAATCCCGATCGATCGTCTCGATCCAGGTTTACTCTGATTTCCTGTATTGTAAGGTAAATACTGATTATTAAGTCGGTGACCTGTGTATAGTTAAGATCAGCGACAGACAATTAACACGTGTTGTGTCCAAAAAAACCCTTTCAAAAAGACCCCAAAATTAAATTAAAAGCTCCTCGCGTAAAATAAATAAATAAGAGTGTGTACGTGCGGTGCATATGCGTGTACAGCAATTCTATAATACTAAGGGTACGGGTAGTTGCCCCATTATTGTTGCTGGTCCGATGTATCGTGCAGTAGTGAGTGTAGAGAAATACAAGATGGAGTCACTGGCCAGTGTGTTTATTTGGAGGTTATGTATACAAAGAAGAGTCGCGTATTGCGACCATCTCGTCCGAGAGTCGAAACACCAGAGAGATTGTCACGATGCGGGAGAGAGGAGCTGTTCGCGGTAGTTTGTTAGCGGCCAGCTGGAAGTGCATAAATACATATCTGCGCTGTCCAGTAGCCGCTATAATACTATTGAGCTCTATATGACTCACACAGCTGCAAGTCTTTTAAATTTAATACCACAATTTCAGTATTATTTATTTATTATGTATTGCTCGTTGTTGCTTGACGATTTTCTCTACAAACATAAAAAACACAGAGTATAATATGTGGTATTTAAAGTGTATATTTATTATAAAATCGTGTACAGACAGACAGCAGGTGATCGGTCACGGTTCTCGGTTTTCAGTAACGGTCTAATATGAGCAGGGCCTTCGCTAGTGTGGGTAATAAGTACTAATGGAAGCTTGATACGGTCCTGGTTGTCAACTGTGCTTCCTGTGCACTCCCCTCGCCATTACTGCACTTCCTTGCACTGGCAATACCCGATAATATTATTGATAATAATAACAACGTACACATATTCATCGATCTGTGAATAATGGCCGATTGTTAACAACACGAACACTTTCCATTCTTTCTCCGACGATTAATTCATTATTATAATGTGTTTCGTACAAGTTTATCGCGTTTTGACGGCCACGCATCCCGAGTTCCATATTTGAATAACAGACGCTTTCAGTATTGCCATCGTTTATAATGTAATTCATATATATTTAACTTGATTACTTGTAATCTTAACCACAACTTAATTTATATAGTGTGGTATGACACAACCGATATACAAATGTATACAGCTTTTTGTATGGCCTGCTAAAATATTTATGGTATCGTCATACATTGTTCTCAATTTTTTTATTAAATTAAATCAATGTCTTTTGGTATTTTTTTATTCTGGTACATTTTTACATGGATAATTTAACACCTTTACTTTTCTGCTTCACTCTACATATATGCGAGATAGTAGTCAACAAAATATATGCATTCCTGCCTTAAAAACACACGTGCTCCATGTTTACAAGTACTTTAAAAAATCGTGTAATAAATAAAATTATAAAAAATAAATTGCCATTTTATCAAAAGATCAGAATATTTTGTAGTATCCGTCCTTAGAGAAATACAAACAAACCCTAACCTAACCTAACCTTTTTTTATTGTTTTGGCTGGCGGGGAAATCCTCATGGACACCGCCCTATAACCTAACCTAACCTAACCTTGCTCTGAATATCCGTCTTATGGGGTGATTAGAGACAAAAACCAACTGCAATGATTGGTTATACCCCACCTATATGTATACTAATCACATCCGTTTGCGATAAGTTGATTGGAGTCTAAAATTTGACATTTGTCGATATCTCCGATAAGATTGCCACATGACTGCATGTATAAATATCAATATGGCGGACCAAGCAGACGAGATATTTATCATCCACTTCTCTGGTCTTCTGATTATTGGGGATATCATATATATTAATGTATTAAATGTGTAAAAATATCGAAATAAGAAAGGTTTAATGGCATTTCGCTGTATTGACATATCACGTCGAGTACAATAATGATTGTTTCGACATTCAATTCTTCAATTACATTCCATTCCAGCCACAGATTACACGAATATAACATTGCGGTGTATCCGCATATTTCAATAAAATATCTGTGCAATAAATACATATCATTTTATTTGTTTGTAATGCATAATAAATAATAATGTGCTCGCTTTTAAGCATGTATACATTTGACATTTGAATTTTAAAAATGGAATATTTGCGTTTCGCGTGTTTATTACAACGTAACCAGAATATGAACATTTTTATTACATCGATAACAAAAGACTTTCTGCGTTTTTTTAATTATTCACAATAAAATGAAACGTTAATTAATTTATGTACTTCATAATCCAAATGCACCGTTTTAAATCGGCTTAACAATAGATTAAAATTTCCAATACGGCTTCTTATACACACTTTAAAAACATTGCAATAGTTTATATTTCTTATGAAGTGACTGTTTTATTAAATACTCAGTATTTTAATAATGCATGGGAATGGAATGCGTCGAATTTGCACATTCCGAGGAACCGTTACGCCATTTTAATAATATGTTTATTATAAATGTGCAACGCCATCTGTGTATTGAGAGTGTATGTAGTTTGATTGTATTAGCTTCTTATGTTATCCGCTAGATGGTACTTTTTTATTTATAATATAATCAAACCTCGGCTAAGAGAGTGCAAAATATGGTTTCAATTGTAGAGCACTGCACGGCTTATATTTTTTTTCACACCCATGAATACTAAATTAATGGATTCCCAGGCATACGTCACCGTAAATATGATATTAGAGTTACTTAGCTACACTTATGATCCGTTTTTTGTTAGATAATGCCTCGTTTGAGCCTCGGGCGAGGCACTAATTAACTATATTACCGTTTTTACGGTGTATGTTTACGGCAAAGTAGGAATCCCAAGCTTCAAGGAAACAAGGATTGTAGTGTTGAACTATAGATTTATCAGTTTGTATGTGTGATTATTATTTATTAATTATGCGGAAAGATGACTTCATGTCTTTAGTTATTAAATGACCTCTGACTTCACTGTTAAAGAATGTGAAGCTATTGTAGTAAATGAATGGGCTTTGTTAATTATTTATATTACCACACACTTGACCTCCACATTTTCAATTTTAGACGCAGCTCTTTTCCTGGGAGGAGGATTATCGAGTGGTTTAAGCAGTAGTTTGGGCCCTTTCCTGGAGACAATAGTTGAAGAAACCAGCGAGGATTTGTGTTCTGATAGCTGTGGCACAATATCCCCCCGCCCCCCTTGCTGGCTCGATGATAGTGATGCTGATAGTGTCATACACATTCCTCAAAGCAAAGGTTTGTTTAACCGTGTGTGGTTTGTAGTATGATTTATTTATTCTTGTTGTATTGTAGATGACTGTGATAGTGGATCCGAGAGGGATTTCTTATGTCCCGCTAAGAGAAGAAGACCCAATATAGTAAGGATAGAATGTCCCCCCAGTCCCACAAGTGACTCCACAAGTCTCTCACTCAGCCTGTCTCGAAGTTCAAGCCTAGCACAATTTGAAAGCCTAGAACAATCACTCCAAATGGCCGAAATAGAACCACCACCATCGCCTCTTTCACTCCTCAGCATTGACTCCCTCGACAGGGTCAAGAGGCGGGATGTCTTCCCGGATAGCCTGGAAAACAGTTCAGATTCAGACAGAAACAGCTCATCTTCCCAGGGTTCCGCTTACAGGAAACAGGAACCTCGCAAAGAGGACGCCGATAAAACCCCGACTGATTTTTACGATTGTGAAAATACTAGGTACTGGAATGTGATACACGAGAATGATAAGAGCTCGGATTCTAGTGACTTTAGTGATGCGAGGAGCAGTGATGGAAGTGATAGGACAGTGCACAATTTAGCCCCGCCTACTCCTGATACATCGGCCAACGTCACAGTGATCAGGTACCACAATTTCAAGTCTTGTAGGAGTCTAGACGCTCTGCACTCGTTGGAGAGTTTGGAAGCGGCCAAGGTGGACGACGCCAAGTCGGCCATCACTGTACGTCACACCAGACGACACAACGCCGGAGACGGATGCTCCGTGGAGAACCTCAGCGAAGACAGTGGCTACAGCGATCACTTCTGCAACTTCTTAAGACTGCGCTCCAAGTCCGTACCTGACGTGGTGGTCGACGAGGATGTGGAGGTGAAAAGGCGTCCGAAGACTGAAACGATATTCGGCAAGAGTAGTCAAAAGAGCGAAGTGGACGCGTGCTTCGGCGCCAGGGGTACTTTCCAACAAGTGCAGACTTGTAGTGTGCAACACCAAATGGCGGGGACTCCCCAAATAGAACAGTCGCAAAGAGCACCACTGGGCAGTCTGCCAGATCTAACTGTTGATTATTCCCGTCGCGGGCGGACGAGAGACGGACGCGATCAAGTCAACGCCGATATCCAGTCTAATCTATATGCAGTGTGCAGCGTCCCCAAAGACCTCAACCTGTGCGAAGACGGACAGCCATCTTCATTAGACGACAATTGGAGCTTCGGATCCTGCGAGCGAGGAGTGACGGTCGCCGCCAAGAACGTGGACTTGTGTCAGTTCACAGTGCAGAAAACACACAAAGCCTCATTCCAGCAGTCGTTCAGAGTGTGTGAGAGTTTCACTACGAGCGTTGCGGATTTAACAGTGTTGGACTATGACGGGAACAAGGGTGCTTTGAAGAAGTTTGCAGCCAGGAAGATGGCCAGGGCTAACAACACCATCAAAGAGATGCCACCGTCCAGGGAGAAGAGCGTGGAGAGTAACTCCACTACGGAATCAGAGAAGATCTTCCTCTCGGAAATGGAGAAGACTATGAGAGAGTTGAGCGCCCAGTCGCGGAGGATATTACAAAAATCACTAGACGCCAGCAACTTTGACAAAAACCTATCGATCCTAACCAACAAGCGTCTGCAGTCAAATCTGAACCCATTCGATGATGTCATAGCAGAGCTTCAATCAAAGCAAAACAGAACACCAAATACCGAGTATGCTTTCAACTTCTACGGCGAAGAAGAGGACCCGCCTTTTTACAGGCGCCATTGTGATGCCGCCCCTCAGGATAATGCGGAAGTGTCAAATCCTGAGAGTTTCTCCGAAGAATTGTTCTTCCACTCGACGCCGGTGAAGGGCACAGACAAAGTGCAATCCACGCCGAACCTGAACGCGTTCAAGAATGAAGTGGAGGATATTTACGGCAGGGTTAACAGTCCCAAGGACGAGCTGCGATCCTCCATGCAACACGTTCCCATCAAAAACGAGTTCAAACCTGTCGGCATCCTCGGCTCCAAGTCCCAAAGCGGACTCTCCACTTCTAGTAGTAATAAAGGTGTCCACTTCTGTCCCGTGGTCGCCGAGGTGAGCTGGAGAGAGAGGAGTTATTCCGAGGACTCCAGCGGGGCGGAGTCTATCAGCGGCTCAGCATACAGCGGGTATGTATTAATGAATTCATTGACTAAGGTCATTGTGACCCAAATGCTAACACTTGGCACTCTGACTATCAATACTTCGAGACTTTCATTACCGTCTAATTTTATAACACGACACACATCTCATGCATTTTCATTAAATAATCTTCATATAATTGTTTGCAAACTTTTCGTTTGATCTCATAACGAGTCTTGTCCATACATGTGACGAATTAAACAAACTCTTCCCGCGTATAAGGGAATATTTATAATTTCATCTCTATTACAATTATTGGACAGATGAATTTGACAGAGACTACACCAATCAGACGCGGTTGGTTTCCCTCTGAACCAATCATCTCACTCAGACTGCACGGACACGTCCGCCATCTTGATCTAATCGACTTCTAATGTTTGTAAAGCAAATAGGTAATACGAATTATGGCGGTACCACCTATTATTAGTCCAGTCAAATTGGGAACAAAAAGGGCCAAAAAAATACAGCTTATTTGCTAAAATTGACTGGGCTATATATAAAAGGCCACACAACTGCATGTATACATACCAATATAACGGAATAACAGTAATGAGTGATCTACACCTTTATCGATAATTTAGATTAACTAAAGCTTACCCTTATGTAAACAATTACAGTGTTGCCACACTTAGACTCGTCTGCATGGTCCGCCATCTTGATATTTATACATATATCCAGTTGTTAGGCATTCATATCGGTGGAGTATTCGGCACATCTATGACCACATCTCTACTCTAATCTACTTCTTATATTTGTAAAGCAAATACGTGATTGGTAATATGAATTATGGCGGTACCGCCGATATAAAAGGGCACACAACTGCATGTATACATATCAATATGGCGTAACTTGACCTAATTTATAGCGATGTATACCTTTATCGAGAATTCAAATGATCTGACGTTTACCATATGTAAACAAGTACAGTGTTGCCTCACTTAGACTCGTCTGCATGGTCCGCCATCTTGATATTTATACATTCAGTTGTCTGGAATTTTATATCGGTGATTCTGATTATAGCTGTTGGTGGTGTTGGTGTTGGTATAAATTAAAAAAACAACCAACCTAAATATAAATTGAGGCGAATGTAGATAATATAATCGTACGATAACTAACATATAATAATGTCTCTATTCACCCCATAGCAGTAGTTATTGTGCTTGATTTAAAAAAAAATTAACTCATAAATAATGGGGTGGATAGAGACATCTCATCATATTATCATCTATTTGAGTCTATAGAAAAGAATAATCGGCCGTATTCAATATAATAGTCGTGCTAGAGGTGATAGTGCGTATACGAATAGAATGGTAGTACATATATTGGATTTATGTACTCGTTTTTTTTTAATGTTTGAAGATCAAAAGTCACGTATTACTAATTAACGGTCGTGATTGATCGTATATTATTGCGGCAAACTAAGTCTAAACCATTGCGCTTGTTTAAAATTTGACATTTGCTTAACACACACAGTAAACAAAGAGTTGGTATTTATAAATGTGACTGATTGTAAAGACTCTTCTATTTATATAACCGGAAGTCGTCCATTAAAAGATTTACAGGCGCCAGTGTCACTTCCGTTAAGCGCTCAAAAAATACATACATACATACATATCTATGCATGTATACATATCAATGCATGTATGTATGCACATTTATTGGCTTTGAACCTGTGACATGTGATTAAATGCACGTTTTTAACTGTGGGAATAATATTATACAATCACTTTGTATTGTATTGTTATAAATAATTATTTGCCATAATGTACGAACCGGAGTTTTGCAGCATTGGACACTGCGCGGCTTATTATATTTGAATTTATGAATACATATTATACAATTCAATTCCATAACGACAAACTCGATATACATTTTTAGTAAATAAATTATTAAGGAAATTAATCGCTATGTTGAATATTAATTCATTGTCTTAATAATCGCCTCAATGTTTACCCTACAATCCAGGAAATCAGAGAACGAGGATCAAGACGATCTATCGGGATTTTATTAATATTAATATTCTTGATGACGACTGGAGTCATAACCATAGTTAGGGGACTGAAGTGCAAATACGTATAACCAATTATTTATTTAATAATATAATTACCTCTTATTATTTTTTTGGTAAATGTATTTACAATATTTTATATTTTACGCGTTGTGGTTCTTTTGAATCAATGAATTATAAAAAAATAATTCATAATAATCTTCAATAATAAAATAAATACATTGTATAGTGAATTTATCGTGGTTTAAAAATTTAACTCTTCAATTAAATTGACTTAATAATGATTTTTTATATTCGTAAATATAATATTTTTTTGTATGATTTAAATATTAGATAATTTATCTTAGCTTTGTATGTATATATACGATAAATATACTAAAAACGATAGATCGGGTTATTGCATATGAACAATCGATAAAAGTGGATTATAAATTAATTGTTAGAAATATAATTTTTATTTAAGTAAATATATATATATATATATATATATATATATATATATATATATATATATATATATATATATATAATATGTATTTAATAAAAAGGATTTATATACAATTATTTATTGCATATTTCCTATATATATTATAATAATTATTGTTTTTTTTCTGGACTTTTCCGCATAAAATAGTATTAACATTTAAAAATCAAATATTTTGGAGTATTTATTAATTATTTTTTCAGCATATAATATTTCCAATATTTCCACATTAAAAATTCCCATTCACATGATTATATTTTTGTATTATTTATATATATATATATATATATTATATATATATATATATATATATATATATATATATATATATATATATATATATATATATATATATATATATATATATATATATATATATATATATATATATATATATATATATATATATATATATATATATATATATATATATATATATATATATATATATATATATATATATATATATATATATATATATATATATATATATATATTATTACTTAAAAATTGAAAAAACAATGAATATAAATTGTTCAAAAGATGTGTTTTGTTATGTAATCAGTAATGTAATGTTTTATTTGTTTCAGGTTATCGGACAGTAACCAAGATGTTGAAAGCAGCATGATCCAGGCGCCCGCCCCTCCGCCCCGTCACATCCAGAGTGCATCAGCTGTGCCCCCCTCTCGCTCCGTGCCCCCTTCTTCGCCTAGTGTGTGGCCCCCCTCTTCTAGTACGGCACACAGAGAGGGGGCGCCGCCACCACCTCGGGCTCCAGTGAGTCCCCCTTGCCTGGCGCACGCGCACGCCGCAATGCCTCCACCACCCACAGCCACCCCCGACACTCACCCCTCACAGCCACCCTCCAGCGAGACTGCGCCGACGCCCAAGCCGCGCAACAAACTCGGCGGATTCCTCTCCCGATTCGCCAACTTCAGATTCTCATCGCGAAAGTCGAAGAAGAAACAAGTACAGGATGAACAGAAAGTGACTACTATTACGGAAGCCAAACCGCACTCGGAAAATGTTCAAAAGCCTGCCGACAAGGAGAACACACCGGATTATTTGTATATCCCGTTGAAGGGGAGACCGCCCCTTCCGCCGGGCGGGGGACGACGCCCTCAGCAGCCCCAGGTGCAGTCCCCCGTCCAGGCAACCCCCGTGCAAGGACTGCTCGAAACAGACTTGGACACGGAAACCACCAGGACTGTAGTCAGCAGGGCGAGGAGTCTCCTGGCCCTTCAGCCGGCGCCGCCCCCGTCCAGGAGCCACAAATCGATGGAGTACCTCCTCGACAAGGATAACATCAAATGTGCAGAGGTGAGTGTTGCACTTTTTCCATAATGTAAACAAACCGGCACATAACCTCAAATATTAAACCGATTAGGGTTGAAATCTTCCCAACACATTCAACCGCACGTACTATTTATAACTGGAGATTAAACACATGGTACATAAACAAACAACATCTGGTATTTATACAAATCCGACCCGACGACTGCTTCTTGGAATATTTCGCATCATTATTGCATTCCGTTGAAATTTTATATTAATATTGCACAATACAATAATGACAGTTCTAAAAAAACAGTACGGGGTTCACACATGACTTTTTTTTTTAAATATAGAACAAACATCAACATGCTCTTAATTAGTGTTGTCATCTGTTAAAAAATATAATATATGGTAATTTACCCTTGTAATAAATATTTATCCATACATTGTCGTCGTATAACTAACTGTAAAATGCTTTCAACTCGACAATCGCAATTCCGACTAATACGTAACGGGAACCCATTCGAAATTCTAAACATGGTGGATCCTTGAATAATTGTGTGAGAATGTGGAGCACGCAGGAATGTTTTATTTATTCTTTTATTATCGAGGGACGACCTTTATCTTATCTGAAGGCGTTTTGTTGGCAATTCCACTTTATTATTTAATATTCCATATTCTAAATTCCCACAACGAAGAATTTCCCCAACTTTTTAATAATAATTTAAAAAAAATATTTTATATAGCAGACACAATAAAAATGCGACAGCCACTATTTTGTTGATTCAGATAATCCAATTATATAATTTTTAGTCTATGCATATTTTTAAAAGCTAAATAGCAACTCATTTATTCAATAACTTCATAAATATATATCAGGTTATTGCATATGAACAATCGATAAAAGCGGATTATATATTAATTGTTTTTAAAATAAATCCATTTATTATGATGTATTTCGGGAATGATCGGGTAACTAACAATAAACAATAAATTGTAATAAATTAATTAAATATATTCACGTCATAGAATTCATGAAACAACAATAATACGTAAACAACAACATCAAACACGGTCAGCAACCTGAGACATTACGACAACATAGTATTTACAATTAGTTGTTGTTGATGCAAATACCGTCAGCGACCTTAGGCGTTATGACAACATAGTTGTTATTGACCTTGAAAATAGTACGTAAACAAGAACATAACCTTAAACACGGTCAGCAACCTTACAGAGACATTACTTGTTATTGACTTTGAAATTTAATTTTATTGTTGTTATTCTATGATGACATCAAATATTCCACTCATTATAATAACCGAAGATTCACAAACTGTCATAATATATATATATATATATATATATATATATATATATATATATATATATATATATATATATATATATATTATTGATAAAATTCGATTATAAAATATAATTTTTTTGATGATATAATGTCTCGTAATTATTAATGCAAGAACAACACTCACAATTTTTTTTTTAAATTATTTTTATCCAATTTTGCGTTATCTACACATATTATGATTAAATTTATACTGTATACGCCCAACGGAACTAATAATTTCTTTAAATAATATTTATGAATGCATCGAAACTGTACGTCTGTAAATATTATTATCATAAAATGTGTCAAAAGTTACGGCCATTATTAATACGGAAAAAGATAATTAAACATACTTTTTATATATCTGCGTGTCAAAGGTCATTTTTATTGCTAAAGGAAAAATATTACTTCGTGTAAGACTGCCATTAATAAAATAATAAACTCTACGTTTACTCTTTCAAACATAAGGAATAATGTGTTATTTTTCGTGCGAATGCGAATGATAAATATCAAGATGGCGGATCAAGCAGACGAGTCTGATTGAGGCAACACTGTAATCCATGTGATTGACTGTGTTTAAACAACATCAATGTACACCTCAATCGAGAATTGATATAAAATGACATTTAGTATGCTTAAACAATTAGTGCGGTTTCATCTACTTGGTCCGCCATCTTGATATTTATACATGCAGTTCAATGGCCTGCTAATATATGTGTGGTATAAATAGGTCATAGACGTAAAAATATGTATTACCTGAGTGAAATTATTAGTGTTGCCTCTGTTGAAAACATCTGTTTGGTCCTCCAAATTGATATTTATACATGCAGTTGTATAGCCTGCTAATATGTATTATACATACATATATGGGTGGGCGGTGTTGGCTAAATTCGTAAAAATGTTTATTACCCGAGTGAAACAATTAGTGTTGTCTCTGTCAAATAAATCTGCTTGATCCTCCATATTGATATTTATACATGCAGATCTATGGCCTGCTAATATATGGGTGGTATAGGCTAAATACGTAAAAAATATTATTTATTACCTGAGTAAAACAATTAGTGTTGCGTCTGTCAAACTCATCTGCTTGGTGTGCCATCTTTATATTTATGCATGCAGTTCTATATCCTGCTAATATATGGATGGTATAGACTAAAGACGTGAAAATATGTATTACCTGGGTAAAAAAATAGTGTTGCCTCTGTCAAACTCATCTGCTTGGTCCGCCATCTTTATATTTATGCATGCAGTTCTATATCCTACTAATATATGGATGTTATGGGCTAAAGACGTGAAAATATGTATTACCTGAGTAAAACAATTAATGTTACATCTATAAACTAATCTGCTTGATCCGTCATATTGATATTTATACATGCAGATCTATGGCCTGCTAATATATGGGTGGTATAGACTAAAGACGTAAAAATATGTTATTTATTTCTCGAGTGAAATTATTAGTGTTGCTTCTGTCAAACTGTAATCAATCTGCTTGATCCGTCATATTGATATTTATAAATGCAGTCATATGGCCTGCTTATATGGATGGTATGGGCTAAATACGTAAAAATATATTATTTATTACCCGAGTGAAAATATTAGTCTTTTCTCTGTCAAACAAATCTGCTTGGTCCGTCATATTGATATTTATACATGCAGTTATATGGCCTGCTTATATGGATGGTATAGGCTAAATACGTAAAAATATATTATTTATTACTCGAGTGAAACAATTAGTAATTAGATCAATCTGTTTGGTCCTCCATATTGATATTTTATACTTGCAGTTCGACATATTGTTATTTATACATGCATGCAGGCCTTCCAATAACGTTGGTGTCGCGTCATAATATAAACAAAATATTTGAAATTGGAATATAACTGCATACGCGACTAACTTCAAGTCGCACACGCTTTTTTGCAGTACAAATATGCTTAACACTGAATGGCTTAGAATGTTCGAAGTAAAAGGCGTTTGACCACTTTCATAGCGATTAACTCTGTATTGTTGAATTGAATAGCGCGACACACCATGATTGGGTTTTTGGTCAGTCGCTTTCGATGCTTTTGGCGGAGGAAATTCAAATTCAAAACATGACATCCGCGCACGTGTATATATATATATATATATATATATATATATATATATATATATATATATATATATATATATATATATATATATATATATATATATTCGTTAGTTAGTTCTATTTTGGAGTTGTGGAGGACTTGGAGGTTTGAAGAGTTGCGGTATTATACCATCATGACCGCCAATTGCCTCCAGTTAATCCAATCTGATCCAATAAAGAGTCACTCTGTCTGTCTGTAAAGGTCAATATACTTCTCGAGATTCATATAAGAAGAATCTTCATTTAATCAACATTAATAAATATGGACTATGTTGCTTCCTTTCAAAACTAATTATACTAATAATTGTTGAACGTGTGTGCAGGTTATATGTATGTATGTACGGATGCATCAATCAACCATCAGTGTTACCAGATGGAAGAATAATTATTTTACTACAATGAATACATATCTAAAATATCGAAGCGAGTATTTTAATAATGATAATATTAAATATAGATATTTAATAATGACTAATAAATGACAATTCTCAAAAAACAGTATTTATCGGGAGATCGCTTTTTAAATATTGTGTTGAGTGTTGTCATCATATGAAAACCGCATTAAATTATTTTATTAATCATTTACAATTATTTATTTTATCAATCAAACATGTTCTGAATAAAAAAAATAAACAATAATATATAAAATTGTCTAAGTGTGTGTATGTTATATGTCTGTATGTCTGTACGGGTAAAACACGTGCTTCATTTAAATGATTCTGACTGGAACGAACACTATATTATATCGGAAATTAGAAGCTCTTCACTCAATGAAAATATGCTTCATTTTAAAACATCATATAACCTATACAAATAGTAAAATAGTCCTATTTGACAGCGCAACTAATGTAGATTCATCTATTATCTATAACACATTTCATGTCTCTGCCAATACAAGGTATTTAATCGGAAACTATTGTATTTTATAAATAATATTCAAACGGAGTGACGTATGACAGGCAGTGTTACCAGATGGAAAAATAATAATAATATTAGAGATTTCTAATAATGCACAATGAGTGTTGTCATCATATGAAAACACGTATTAATTTATTTTATTTATAATTTACATTGGAAATTAAAACATTATTAATGCATGATAAATAAAGAATCTCAAAAAACTCGCTTTTTAAATATTGTGTGTTGCCATCATATGAAAACCGTATTTAATTGATTTATTCAAAAAATAAACAACATATTACCGTCCTATTAAAAAACCAAGCAGAAAAAAATGAACAAATTGAAAATTTCAATTAAAATCACCCTAGTAATATATAATTGTGATTAAAATTTCGTCCATATGAATGGTATGTTTATTAAATGATTTTGTTGCGTGTCTTGACATACAAATGTGTAACCATATTTGTAATAAAATAAAAATAAAATAAAAAAAACACCACAACGACGACCGTCAAGTCGTGAGTACGTGATTCGATTGTCGAACGATTGCGTTTTCTTCACACAACAATTAACCAATCAATACAAATTGTTAATGATATGTATGTATGTAGGTTGTGACGCCTTTGAAAATAGAACCGAGGCTGGAATGCACCGCCAGCTTCCGCCCTCCTCCTCCTATGTATGCATGCATACATTGCTTTGACTCCAAAAATAATATTTCTGTGGACGGAAAGTGTGTCCACTATGATATTTATCACGAGTTATAATTTATTAGAATGCCTCTTTAGACCAAATTCGTGGACATAACACATTATATTGCTCGAGGTCGGCTCGTTCAATTGACCTTTTTCATTCATTCATACATACATACATACATATTTGACACAATGCTTTTTATCGTGTACACTGTCATTTCTATAATCCACCGCTATAATAATTTGTGTCTTCAATCAATCAATTGGGGGTGAATTAATTTTATAAATCATACTCCATTCGAAAAGGGTCACTCTTAATAATAATATAATATATATATATATATATATATATAATTGTCTAATTGTGTGTATGTTATATGTCTGTATGTCTGTCTGTACGGGTCAATCAATCCCTCAACCATCCTTAGAATATATATATATATATATATATATATATATATATATATATATATATATATATATATATATATATATATATATATTCAATTATATTAAATCTTGTTGTATAATTTTTTTCCAGATCAGAACTTTGCACATGTAGAGCAAATGTCAGTGACGGAGTAGAGAAAATATAAAAATTTAGACATTCTGATTGATCAGACTCTTGATCTATAAAAATAAGAAATGAATGTATACAATTCTAGGTTGACTAAAACCAACCAATTCAAGTTGCCAAAAACCAACAAGTGGCCATATATATATATATATATATATATATATATATATATATATATATATATATATATATATATATATATATATATATATATACATTTAAAATATAATATATACAGAAAAATAGTCCTTAATATATCAGGGTACAAGCATTAAAATTCTGTGTGCTCTTAAGTCTTTATGGAACTGAGCCATATATTCAAAATAGCATAGAATATTTGGTAGTGAGACTGCATTTATATTTGTTGATTATTGAAGATATGCGAAAATAGCCCTTAATATGTATGAGGTATAAAAAAAATAATTTATTATGTCATAATAAATTATTTACTAGTATAAGCTCACTTTATGATGTCATCGCATTGGTTCAAGTTCAAATTAGAATTTTGTTGTTGTTTACTTGCAATGTGCGTAGTGCATTTTGGTTGAAATTACGCTGTACAGTATACTTTGTTTACAAATTCAAATCATCTATTAAGTAAAAACGCAAGATTCTCAAAATTTTTAAAATAATAATTGTAAAGTTTAGCTAGCCGACTTGGACCAATAATTGTGGTGTGGTTGTGTTATATTTAATGTACCATTCCTTACATTTAATTATTTTTAGTACAATAAAAGACATGTTGTATAAAGGCAGGCCATACAACTGGATGTTTAAATATCAAGATAGTGTACCAA
>JAGTTH010001689.1:0-25332 GCA_022606485.1 Agraylea sexmaculata
GGGAAAAATACAAAAACCCACTTGTTTGAAGTTCGTTTTGTTAATTGTATTAGTAGCAGCATTTTATTATTAAATTGATGGTGTATAATTATAAAATACATATTAGAAGCTAAATTTAGGTGTATAGAATATATAAATATTTTTACCTATAACTAACATGAATATTTGGTATTGGATATAATTTACAAAGAACATGGAAAACATTTAAATGAGAGTATAATTTTATCAAAATCACAATTTAAAAGTGTACTTTTTTTAAAAAATATTGAAAAGGTTCGATCAAATTTTAACACTTTCAATTGTAAAGATTAGAAGTATTTTATTAGTATTTTTCAAACAGTGAACTACGTAATTTAAATACTTAGCAACACAATTAATTGTAAAAAAATACACATGACTCTTGAGCTACGTAGTTTAATGTTTAAAGAAACTGAAGCTTAATAATAGATATAAATTTATCGAAATTGGGGTTTTAATTTTGATTATTAGATAGGTATGGTATAAAATAGAATTGATTCCAATATATTATTATCCTCATTGCGAAAAAAATATAGACAGTTTTTATATTAATAAAAAAATATAATAAATAACATTTTTAATTGTAGAGATTAAAAGTATTTTATCATTAAAAAGACTCAGTTTTCTTCAAACAATGAACTACGTAATTTAAAAGTTAAATGCTGATCGCTTTATAACAACACAATTAATTATAAAAAATGACTCTTGAGTTACGTAGCTTAATGTTTGAAGAAACCGAAGCTTAATAATAGATATAAATTTATCGAAATCGGGGTTTTCATTTTTATTTTGTGATAGGTATGGTATAAAATTGAATCAATTCTCATTGTAATAATCTTCATTGAAGATAATCTTCATTATGAGAAAAAATATATACATTTTTATATACATATAAAAACAAAATAAAATTCCAAAAAATCTATAATTAATGAATTCAAAATAATAATTATTGAATTCAAACATTGTCAGATTTCTTGCCTTAAAAATACATATTCATATACACTTTGAACCTACATAATATGTATGTCTCTTTATTGTTATATTTTTATGATCCAATATTAAAACTACACATTGTATATTGTAAAATGGTTCGTTAAGACTTTATAAAAATGCATTATTATTAGGCAATAACAGATTATAATATTAGGTATACAATAGCAGTAACAAGTTTTTCACCCACGCCTCTGAAGAACCTTCGAATTAAGCTGACATTTAGGACTTAAAATATTAACATCGCATGAATCAGCATTAAGTCTCATTCTAATTTCATCTCTTGATTGGATTGTAACATACCGAATATATTAATTCATTGATTATTAATATTCATACTCGAAGCTATGGATTTTTTAAGTGGATAATTTATATGTGTGATGCATATCAAGGGCACAATTATTGGCATTTTAATTGTATTTGAATTTAATTAGACAACCTTAATTTGCATTTGGAATGTGTGTATTGAGGTTAATATTAATGGTATGATAAATGAAGGGGTAAAAATATATGATTTGGTTAATTATTTGATATATTTATGACCAGAATTAGTCAAAGTGGTTGTAATGAAGAGCTTTGACTTATTTATGTCATTTTATTATTAATTTTAATAATTTATCTTTGAGCAAAAAGAATTCCTTTATTTAATTTAATATTCAAATATTATACGTTGATAGTTTTATTATTAAAATAAGCAAATAATACTATGCTTAAAAGACTTAGTCCAAGTGGGTGTAATGAAGTATTTTGGCGTATTCAAGCTCTGCAACGATTTAATTCAATTATTATTAATTTTAATAATATATCTTTGAGCAAAAAGAATTCCTTTATTTAATTTAATATTCAAATATAATACGTTGATAGTTTTATTATTAAAATAAGCATATAACACTATGCTTAAAAGACTTAGTCCAAGTGGGTGTAATGAAGTATTTTGACGTATTAGAGATCTGCAACGATATCATTTTATTATTATTATTATTAATTTTAATAATTTATCTTTGAGCAAAACATTTATACGTTTATTTAATTAAATATTCAAATATTGTACGTTGATGTTTTTAATAATTTAAATAATTATTAAAGTAAGCTATGCTTAAAAGTCTAAGTCCAAGTGGGTGTAATGAAGTTCTTTGACGTATTAGAGCGCTGCAATGATTTCTTTTATAATATTGTTTTATTATTTGAATATTGGATTTTTTTTAAACAAAAAATAAATGATATACATCTACAGTTATCATAATTATTATAATCATGAGATTAACTATAAAATTGAATGCAAATTTCAAAAGTAGTAGATTGTTCTGTTAATAATCAAAAATACAACTAGAATAATACATTTACCGGATACTAAAGCAATATGTTTAATAAAAATGTAAGCCGCCCAGTGCTCTCTAATGTTGATCGATTAAAAACCTGTTTTTTCACCCTTTTGGTCGATGTTTGTTTATTGCTTAAATACCGGCTACTGTTTGACGCAAATGAGACATTAAATGCATTCCAATATATGAGTGTTGTTTCCTTCGGACCGAAGTTTATTTACGATCCAGTCCGGGTCAACGATTTTTCGGTCGTTCAGGGAAGTTGTAAAAAAGTCACAGTAAAAGTCATTCTGTTCGTCGATATTGTTTCCAGATGATCCTGCTGGCCTTGACGATCTGCTCAGTACGAGCTGATGAAAACGGTCATTACAAGCCCCGTGTGTATGGAGACGACGGCAGGTAAGATATTTTTATAATTTAGTAACAGAATCGAGTAATTGATTCATAATGTTGCGTCAATGACTAATTCTTATCGAAGAAGAAGTTCGACGATAAAGTGTTGGGTTTTAAGAATGCAATAAAGTTGTGAAAAGAGCTGGTTGACCCTCAACTCGTGACACTTGGCGCCTGCTTCTTCGGTAATCCACTTTAAAATATGTGAAAAAATTATCAGACTCTTTCCCAATTTTTTTGGATTAACCATTAAAAAGCCTTAAACGGTTTCACGTCTAACCGCGCGTTCAAGCTTTACGGGAGGTTTTTTTTTATGGCGAAAGTCGCGATAAAATATTTTTTTTATCGATTAAAATATGCACTGTAATTAGCAATTAAATTTTGAATCGTTGTTTATAAAATTATAATAAATCAAATAGTTTTCTATGATATACATATTTCCTTTTTGTATATTTCACTAAGGCATATTTTTAAAATAGTAAGAATTTACTCTATTGTTTGGGAATAGATGTTTAAGTTAATAAGAAAGTAATTGAAAATGTTAATTTAAAGTTACATATAACGCAAAATAATCTTGATAATTAGGGACAAGTTTTTGGAGATTACTTTTATTATACTTTCAACAAATAAGAATACTTTTGTTGATGTTTTCATTAAAAATTCACACGAATGTGCTAGTGTGAATTTTAATATTTTGGTTGTTTTAAATACTTTAATCGTCTTAATGCACAATTAAATAAATAAAAAATGATTCATAATATTAATAATAAATCTTGTTTTATATATAAAATTTGTATTTATATATATATTTTTTTATTATTGGAAATATGTTGTTGGACTGTAAATGAACGTCAAAGAGTCGATTTAAATTAAGAAAGGGTATTTTAATTTGTATAATTAGGTTCACCGAAATTAGTGAAAATATTCACAGGTCAAGTTTATAACACATATTTTAAATTTGATTAAATATGCTGGGTGATCCTTCAATAAATATTTTTTACGACCCTTTCTTTCAAACCTCTCATTGTTAATAATATGTTAATTTTTTCTAGTTATCGAAGACCGAAAGACGAAGGAAAATACATCCACATTCCTTATCCTTATGATGGTGGATATGGACCTTACAGTGGAGATTGGGAAAGGTACAAACATCAAGGAGATGGAAAATATGACGGAAACTTAGACGGATCTGCTTCAAATCAAAAACCAGTTACTTTAAAGCCTACAACAACACCTTATCCAACAATTAAGTATATTAACAATGGCAACAAAATCATAAGACAGAACCAGAACAGACGAGATGACGGATTCAACTATCTGTAAGTACACATTTTATATAGTTTAATTAATTAAAGATAGAGTCTGAGTATTTTCAACTAATTGTCCATCGGTGATCTTAACTATTACATATTAATATAGGAACTTATCAATATAGGAAATCAGAGTAAACCAGGATCAAGACGATCGATCTGATTTTATTAATATTATTTCCGATCTCCCATCTTTTCTTTAGGATTCGAACAAATGACCACAGTATTTGTAGACACGCGCCTAATCCTTTATGCTATTAAGATATTTATTCACAATTATAGATTACACATTTCAATATAATATAATGACTTGAGATAAAAACTTGATATTAACCAAAAAAAAAAACATTCTAATGGAACTCTATTATGGCTGCTTGTGAAATATACAATTTTTATATTGTATTATTAAATGCAAATAAAAATATTTCAACAATTTAATATAAATGTGTATAAACGAAAAAAATCATGTCATTTTGAGATAATTCACGGGTATGGTAAAAAAAATAATTTATCTCACAAGCCAGAAAATCAGAGTATGACTGGATCATAATAATCGATTGGGATTTTATTAATATTATTTCTAATCTCCCAGTCGTAATAACCGATCAAATCATTTTTTTTACTTGAGCGGGCTATGAATCCATAACCACTGTATTTGTAGTCACACGCAGGTTCCACCCTTGACCTTATATCCATATTTTTAATAATGAGTTTGTTTAATTTAATTCCAGATACGAAACTGAAAACAAAATTCTCGCCGAAGAAAAGGCCATTGTGAAAAACGAAGGCACTCCAGAAGAAGGAATCGCCACAAAAGGATTCTATCAATATGTCGGTCCTGATGGAGTCCTTTACAGGGTGACTTTCACCGCTGATGAAAACGGATTCATCCCCAAGATGACCAGGGTCAAATATCCCGAATCTCTAGATGACGGCTTCACCAAGATCAAGTCTAAATATTGAAAACATGTAGCGAAATATGACGAAGAAGCCTCCGCAAAGGCTTCACAACTATTCAGTATTTAAACTAGCTTAGGTCGAATGCGGGTCGATTGTATTGTACATAAGTCAAGTTGTAGCATAATTGTTTAGTGTTTCAAAATTAGGAATGTGTTTGGTAATTTGGACTTATCGTTAAAATTAAATAGTCTTTTTGGATACATATTACGACACGCCTATTATGGAAGCGAGTCTTGAGTCATATTTTAGCCAGTAAGGTTCTGCATTCCTATTAGATTAAAAAAAAGAATTAAACATTGTCTCGGAAATGTGTTAAATTTAATTGATTTTTGCTTGAAATTATTATATGTATTTTTGCTACCGATTAATAATAAAGTATATTGGATGCAATATCAGATTCGCTGTTTATTTATATAAAACCTCAATATTTTATTTATTTATTAGGTTTTTTAGACACAACAACACGTTAGTTCAAATTCTATCGGTGATCTTAACTATTACTATTTAAACAGGTCACCGAATTAATAATCAATATTTACATTTCAATACAGGAAATCAGACCAAACCTGGATCAACACTATCGATTGAGTTCATATTAATATTTTTACTTATCACCCAGTCGTAATAACCGATCAAATCATTTTTTTAATTGAGTGGGTTTGGCATTCTACCCTAATTTATATCACTGTTTTACAATTTAGGCTATATATTACAATTTTTTTATTATTAAAATTACGATTAAAAAAAATAAAGCCCATATTATTATAGTTGTGTATGTACACGCCAAAACTTTCGCCATTAGTGGATTTTTACACCATGTCATCGTTTGGTATGAATAATAAAAAATAAGTATGAAGAAACAAAGAATTGATTACTATACAGAAAGCCTTCATATATAATACACAATTAGGATTAAAACAAAATAAAGAGCATATTTAGCTTAAAATAGACTCTGATTTCAACCTAAAGGATTTTAATTAAACTGATAACTTTCGAAATATATTTTTTAACTTGAGCGGGATTTGAACACATCTCCACATTATTTGTAGCTACTTATCTATTATGCTATTGAGTATTTTATTTATATTTATAGACGTTCTTGATAAAGATGGCTTTGTGAAGAGATTTCCACACATAAATAATGTCAACATCAAGTCTAAATGTCAACCAGTGAATTGTTTTGAATATTTGAGAGTTCACGGTCGATTTAGTGAAACTTGATTATAAACAAACAATTTATGTATATTTAGTCAGGCTTTGAAATTGATCCGGAAATGAATAATTCGTGATGTTCGATACAAATTTATTTAAGTTTATTTAAAATATTAGATGGCAAAGAATATTTGTAAAAGTTTATTACTATAGACAGGAGAAACACGTCTACAGGGAGGTGAGAAAGTTGTGACAACAAAGGCTTTCATAGGAAAAAGTGACGTTGTTCTTTCCATCAATCAGAAAAACTGAAAGAATCTCCTTTTTCCCCAAGGAACACTTTCAGAACTGGATACAACTTTACGGTGCGTTGTTTCCCAATAAAAACTATCGCCCTTTGATACGAAAATTGTAACCGTAAGATATTTCATCAACATCACTGAAAATATAATAGATTTTGGGTAATTATTATTAAAATTAATTTACAAGTTTTATATTTTCTATTATGTAATATAAGTCTACTAACACATTTGTCCTGTTTTCGACTTCTGTAAACTGGACATAATATAAATAATAATAAAGATTTGATCTTGAATTACATGAATAAATAAAATAATATTGATTCTACCTGTGAATGTTTTAAAATTTCCAAAATTATCTATATATATATATATATATATACATATTTATATATATATATATATATATATATATATATATATATATATATATATATATATATATATATATATATATATATATATATTTAAATATATGTATTGTAAAAATTGTACAACTCTTTTACCTATTGGACACGTTTAAATATTTTTTAATTTTTTAGTACAACTTTTAGTCACAGAATTCCCTGAATTAATCAGTGCTATTTAAAAAAATATAATGAATAATCAGAATGTTATTCACTTTAAAATAAAATATTATTCTTATTATCTGTCGATTTTCTGTCGATTTTCATTAAATAAATTTAATCGATTCTATCGTTATTATCTATATTATTTTAATTCAGTTTAGCAAAGATTATTATTTAACAGAGCAGCAAAAGTAGTGGTAATACTCTTTGATCCTTATGTTTAAAGAGCAAATGTCAAACTTGATACAAGACGAGATTCTAAATTACCCACAAACGGATGTGATTAGTCATACCGCAATCATATTGTATTAAAAAATCAATAGTTAGTCCGAATTTGTGCGTGTCGTAATAATACTCTTTGTTTCTTATGTTTGAAGAGCAAATGTCGATATTTAACACCATAGGCTAAATTACTCACAAACGGCCGTGATTAGTCAAATCGCAATCAAATTGTATTAGGAAGTCACCAGTTAGATAATCTTTCAGAGCAAATTATTAACTATAGGCTAAATTCCTCACAAATGGCCGTGAATAGTCACAAATTTTTCATATTTTATTACAAAATTACCACTAATAATCTTTGTTTCTTATATATGAATAGCAAATATTTAACTTTAGAAGCAGTAGAAGTTATTATGATATTATTTTACCACATAAATCACAGCCGTTTGTGGAGAAATAGTTCTCTGCGTGCAAGGAAAGCTTCTTTATTCATTTATGTGATGTGGATTTTATTGATAGGTAGATGTTTCCCCATTGATTATTTATTGAGTAATAAATAATTAATTGTTGAATTGGTGTATGTTGAAGTTTTCTGTTGAATTAGAATCAACGATGCGAAAAATTCAACTTCGGATGTTCGTCTGTGGCACAAGCCATCAAACAAATTTGTACCGGACCCCCTTTGTTGTGTATTTCACTCCCCTTTTACTTGTAAACCTCAACAAAGCACTATTATAACTACAATATACCACAAGCCATATCAAAAAGCATATGTAACTTTGGTTATACTCAAAACGGTATCGGTACATTTCAGTTTCAATAAATGCTTTACCGACCGGTTAAATCCTATCAAAGTGCATTGACGATATAACAAGTAAGCCATCCTCCATAATTTAATGAAATTCCTAATCGAGAAGTCTATTTGATATAATATGTATTTGCATTAATTGAGGATACATTTTAAATATAGATTAAAAGTGGTCCATATTTGAAATAGTTGCAATTTATTTTATACTATACAAGGTGCATTTTTACTATTTGAAAACAAATAAGGTTAGGTTTATTTTTTACACCGATTTTTCATAATAAACAATTAACCAACTTCACATTTCACCTCTTCTTTAGTGACAACCATATTGATTTCAAATCTGAGATTAACTAAAAAGGAATCGATTATATTATTTAGCGAAAATCAGCATTTCGAGAAGAAATAGCTCTTGACACACAAGAAACAAAGAGTATTATCTTCTCTGTTAAATAAATAGGATATGCAGAACTAACATAAAATAAAACGGAATTAAATTTATCCAATAAAAATATGAATATGATATATGACATAACACTGACTAATTAAGAAAGTTTTGTGCTGGGTTGGACTTAAAAATTATGTAAAAGTACGTATCGTATTAATAAAAATAATTAATTTCAGATCGAATTAAAGTATTTTAATAAACTGAAATAAATATGACCAAATGTAACAAATTCTTATTATTTATTGGTTAGAAAGAGTAATGGAATCTCAAAGATATTTATTGCATTTGAACAACTATAGATTTTTATAATATGAAGACTAGGCTTGGGTCTAGAATATTTGATTTATTGTAATGAATAAGTGCTTAATACATTTCATCTAAAATGAATGTTCTTATTCGTACAGCATCGGCATGGGATATAAAAGGGGATGAAAAGCGTGACGAAGCCTAGTTCCTGTCTCCGGGACAGCAGGGTGTCTCTGTTATTGATGTTGGGATTCCAAGGGTGTCATGCTTTATGGCTTTCAGGGACTCGAATGCTAATTCTTGATTGTCTCTACGGTGAAAGATTATTATATTTATTATAGTAGACATATCGATATTCGGTAATAATGTAATGTATCATGTTCGCTGATCCGTCCACTGACATATCCCTTCAAAATGTCACATCCAACAACAACAATAACTACTCGTGTCAAATGCACGCTTTCTCCCGTCTCTCCATCAAACTTTATACTAGAATTTATCCCTCTCAACATCAAATTAAATCTTATAAACTAGCTGCTAGGAAACACGATGAAAATATCTAATAATTTCACTCACATTAATCAAACGTGTCTTAACAAGGCATTAAGATCTTGAACCGGGAACGCGCATAAATAAGCTCACAATTAACATCACATGCATTGGCAAGTTATAATTTAAATAAAAATCGATAATTTTATAATCATCAACATTTATAATTGGTACACCGGATTTGAAAAAAATACTGGAGATAATAATAAATAGACCGACAGAAAATAATTAACACATTGTCTTAAAAAAACAATTTGTAAAATACTTCGCCGTTGAGAGTCGAAAAAAAAATGGCCAAAAAAATTATAATTGTAATAACAAAACTTTTATATTCAGCTAATGCGTGGTTATTTTTAATAAAAAAAATATTGTAACATTCTTATAACCATAATAATTTCTCAGGAGATAAGAAGCATGGTTATAAATACTGTGCTCATAAATTCAAATCCCGCCAAGTAAAAAAATAATGATTTGAACGGCTATTACAATTGGGAGATCGGGAATAATATTAATCAAATCCCGATCAATCGTCTTGATTCAGGTTTACTCTGATTTTATGAATTGTAAGATAAATACTGATTATTAAGTCGGTGTCCTGTGTAACTAGTAATAGTTAGGATCACCGACAAACAATAGTTGTGTCTAAAATTTATTTTTATTTTTAGTATATTGTAGGTAATTATTTGATGAAATATTATATTTAATGGGTTTCGAATCATGGTATTAAAGTCTTTTTATATTTTATTTTAACAGTTGAAGGATCACTCCAAGAAACTGTAATAATATAATGGGATAAAGCATGTGCGATAATTCGATGATATGCATCACGAATGGCTTGATATAGACAAAGAACTCAAATTCAATATACTTTAGCAAGTGTGAAGAAGGGTGAATGACGCATTATGAAAATCATAAATTGCAACATAATAATATTGTTAAAGGTACTATAAAAATAGTGGAGAAGAGTGTTAGTGATGAAAGAGCAGATTTGGGTTGACATATTTCGCTGCCGGAACAGGATGTCTCCTGTCACCTGTTTTCCTTTAAATCCTGTAAATATAGCGACAGTAAGTTTTCTCTTCAAAATCGGGAAGAGGAAACAGGATCCTCCCTCGAGTTATTGTCAACGGGTAGGCTTTCACGCTGTCCTTGTTTTAAATACAAGCTGACATTATTTTATCAACAATACTATACATTTTTGCAAAGTTTATATATTATTTAAAAACTAAAATTGTTTTATGTATTACATTTCATAATATTATTTTCATGCGCCTTAAAAACTCATCATATACACACATGTGTAAGGCTGTTTGCATTATTTAGGCGCAAATTTGAAATTCATTTTTGTATTAAAACATATATTATATTTACTAATAACAATAACAATAATTTTATGAGAAGTAGGGAATTGCAAAAATACACAACACATAAAATGTATATACTATTTTTTTTCTTTCAATTTCTTAGTTTAGTCATCTGTTTATTGGTAACTATATTTATTTCCATTAATAATAATATTCGCTGTCAATCTATATTTTTCATAACAAATCAGGCCGTTCTATATCAAAAAACCCATTTTTTTTAATGAATAATTCATGGATATTTATTAAAAAAAATTAAATACTACTACATTTCATTGATATTGAGCTTAAATAATTTGGACCATTAAGTTTTTCCACGTTTTAAATTAATATTAATATATTTTTTTTTATTATTATACAATTTCTTTATTAAATATAATTTGCGTACAATGTTTTGATACATTATAATTAGTTGTTACAGTGTTAAGTTTATAGACTTAGTCTTTTACTTATTTTAATACGGAGTATAATCATTTGATATTTAAAATATTTAACAAGTCATAACATAATTTATGGGAAAAAATACAAAAACCCACTTGTAGAACTACTAAAATATATATAAATATTATACATAATAAATAATAAGAAAATAAATAAACTTAGAATTACACAAACATATACTTAATACTATATGAATAAAACAAAAATATTGTGAAACACGAATATAGTAAAATCATTAATGACAGACAAAATCAGATGTGTTTGTGAAAAAAGAATTTTTAAGGAATGTCTCTCAACATTTCAGTGTATTAATATATTTTATTTGTCGCATATTAATATCTAAAGGAAAAAATGTATGTTTTTAAACAAAAAGTTCAGAATAAATATTTATATTATTGCTATTTGTAATGTTTTTTATCGTAATTTATTACTATGCAAATGGGTTTTAAATTGAAATCACAAAAAGTATGCAGTTCATTTATAAAAATTATTGCTACTCAAAATGCTTTTTATTATAATATTTAAACACGCGTTATTGTGATGATATTTATTTAACATAATCTTCTAAATATTTATAAATAAATCAGGAGCGGTGTAAAGTGTTTGGAAATCGGTGTTGAGATGAAAGATGTATTGTGTACAAAAATGGTTGTTTGTGATGGGGTGGGTGGTTTGTTTATTAAGGGAGGGTGTCGGCTAAATTATTTGCCAATATATCCTGGCAATATTTACCCCAAAGGCCAACCCGAGTGTGTGTGGTTTATACGTGTAGATGGATTTATCGATTGAAGTTTTATTCGCGGCTTTAGCTCGTGTAAACATGGATAATGAGACAACATTTATCAGAAGTCAACCTCACCTGTATCAGGGATTCGATACACTCAGTATTTTGTACCAAATAAATTCATTCATATCTCCTAATAAATATGTTATCTCTTACACGTCTATTGGAATAATTTATTCATGAAAATATATACTTTTCCCAATATTTATGTTTCAAAATCAGATACACACCAACAAAATGATTAGAAAAAACATCCACATTACATATATACGCATATATTCATCTCTTTTTTTTAATTTAAAATAATTATTAATGTATTTGTACCTAACCTTATACAATAAATGAATAAACTATTAATTGAACAGTTGCAATTTTGTCTAATTATACAAAAAAATCAATTGCACATTTTTGATCAAATTTAAATTGGGGTAGTTTTAAATGACTTCTATAAACTCTTAAAGAATTTTATTCACTTTTGGCTGTTGATCTTAATTAACAATCAAAATATACGGTAAAGGGGTGAACAGAGAAATTTTTTAAGATAAGGGTTTCTATAAAAACAGTTTTATAGTGGATATAAATACTTGATTGAGAAATTGATATAAACATTGGCTTTTTTTTGCAAATCCTCTTTCACCCCAGTTTTTTTTTGAAATCTTAAGCATTGTTAAATAAATTTTTGATCTGAATATATGAGAATACAATTAAAGACCTGGTTGAAAAAATAGCCGATGTCTAAAAACTTTCAAATTTATCGGTTACATCAAATCATTAATAAAAAAAATACACAAAATCACTCACACAATACACTTTTGAATACATTTATATAACATAGATCATAAATGTTTTTCGTCTCTCTAGATTTTGATATGACAGTGTTGTGAAATTACATAGCATATAGGCTGTTTTTGGTTGATTTTTAAAGAATAAATTTATCTTGAAATTAAAATACACAATGATATTTATCATCCCTGATATTGTAAATGCGTCGATACATTCTCGGGGAGAAATTTCCACGCTTTACAAGTTTCTCTCATTTTCGACAATGCTTTTTAGCCCAAATTACTTCTGGCACCCGAGTTGACATTTGAATAATAAATAAATATGAAGGCCTCGAATTACGATATTGAAGTGCCATGGAGACCAAAGCTTTTGTCACACATAAAGTGTTGCCCCATTATTTAAGAAACCGACAATCTCAATCATGTTTATGAAAAAAAATATTTGAAAAATACGCTTTACTCTTGTGTTATTTTACGACATACAAGTGCCTGTAGTAATTTCGTGTTGCAAAGTTTTCTAGGGAAAAAACCATGAAAAGCTGTGAGACGACTTTGCATATCGTTTTAATGTGAAACAGTGGCACTTATAAGAAGGGGTGTAATTTTTTGCCATTCCCGTTTTATTGGCCAATAAATTTTCGGGTCGCTAAGGGGTTGCTTGGGACTACTAAGGGTTGAAAGTCAACCTTAACTACACTTTCATATCATATGGAAATCCCATGAATATTGAACTGCTCTCAACTTAAAAAAAGGAAAAGTGTAACAGAACTAATTAGTCTAAAGAACATTACATTGTTTTTCATGTTCGAAAGTATGAAACGTAATTTTAACATTTTATATAAGATTACAATGAAATTGAAATTTATGACAAATTGTTGTCAAATAAAATTGTTTATCAATAAAATACTTTAAGTAGTAATTTTAACAATAGACCTATTTTATGTTTGACATTATTTTATCGTTACTTAAATATTATTTGTCTACTTTAATATATTATTATTAAATATATGTTTTTGTCTGTGCTCACACTTCTTAATGATTATGATAAATTTGTGTATCATAATATTGTTGTTTTATTCATCTTGTATTAAGAACTTGTTTATATTACTAATTTTATTTTATTATTTATTATATAAATATATTTAAGTAGTTCTACAAGTCTTTTTTTTGTATTTTTTTACCAAATCCTATGTGATGATGTATTCATTATTTTAATTACCAAAAGATTGTACCACGTACTAAAATAAGTAAAAAAATAGTGTAAACTTAATATTCTATCAAAAAAATATGTAAATGTATTTTCCTTCATGATTTGATGGAATTTCTTTTTATGAACATTTGAAATAATTTGAATTTTCATATAATATTTTATTATTATTCTAGTATAATGAAAGCCCTGTTTTTATGGAATGTCCTTATTTTTATATGAGTTTCATTTCATTTGCTTTATGACATTACTAGGTGTCCTTATTGCAATCGTAAATATGACTAAATAAATATCATTTCCCTTCTCCAGATTTCATTCTTGGAAAATACACAGTACATATTATTATTTTTAAGGGATGTAAAACACTCAAGATACATTATTGTAATTCACCCTGATGGATGTATGACCACAAGCATTTATATGAGAACCCTTTATATTCTCACCAGACCTCAAATGTATTTACAGACACCACAATTACAAAGTAATTAATATTATATATATATTAGCCGAGAACCGAACCAATTTAAAAAAAATAGTAGATGGAGCTCTAAAATGGGTTATAAATTTATTATATCTTGTAATCGCTTATTATATAGTTAAATAATGTAATTTAACCTTATTGATATTGTTTCAGGTGTAAATTATGTAGGATTATTATTATTAGGGGATATGCTAAGAGTCAGTTGTCGCATGTTTCCTGTGACACTTCAATAATGAGTGACAAGTGAAATTTGAATCCAATATGAACAAGGTTGGCTAAATGTATGTAAAAGATAGTTAATAAATTCAAATTATTAATATTTAGTTAAATTCTCATTCAAAGACATACAAAAATATTTGCTACCTCTTAATGTAGAGCGAATGACAAATGCGTTTATCTCGGATTTGTGTTATTAATTTCCTACTATTATCCTAATAATATTTTCCTAAAATAGAGACACACTTGAGTATTATTATAACAATGAATATGAAATATTAGAATGTAGTAAGTGGTCTCTTGTGGCGAACGTGCTGAAAATGTTCTCTCCAATAAAAGCAACGATATTCCTGTATTAAGTTTCATACCGTCATTTTAAAATTAAATACTACTGACATTTAACCCAACGTGTTTATTTTAAAGACCGTTATAAATTTGTCAAATTTGTTTACTTTAAGAATGCATTAATTAATATGGAGAAGAAGCGGATTTTTCGCGGAAAATTTTACATTACAAAAAATTTTTTCAATCAATAAAATTCTTAACTCAGTACAGTTAATAAAATAATAGTATTCATCATATGTGCTTGTCAAAAATATGTGTTTTTATTTATGATGAACACGTGTTAATGTGTTAAACGATGACACAATCAGTTAACACTTTAACTACCGACTAAAAAAATATGTGTTGTATAGAAATAATCAACATATGTATGGAGGGAAGATTTTCAATATATGTATTTAAATCAGATATTTTTGAAGTGTGAATATAATACGGTCGCTTTGTTTGAAATCTTCTCTTTTTCAAATCCTTTGTAAAATTTTTGATTCATTTCGTTTTCCCCGGTGCAGAGTGAAAAGCGCAATCCTTTTTATGGAAAGATAGATTTGGTCGAGTCTACATACTTTTGAATAAATCCCAACCGCCTGTTTCCATAGGATTTAGATTCAACTCGTAAAAGAAGCTGCCTTCCAAATATCCGCATGGTTTCTTTTATGGAGAACGTCCAGGTTTACAATTACGGCTTGCTGAATTTCAGGAAGCAAAACCATCAATGTTTTTTTTATATTTTCTCATAATACTGCGAGGGTATTTTATAAATCGTATTTAGATTTAGAACAAGCGGAAGCTCTGCCTATATTTAATTTATAAAAATGTACAGATTGTACATTATTCACTGGTGTTTAAGGGAAAACTAATTGAATAATTGAGAGTTCAGGAATCTGCCATATTTTTACTGTCCAGATATCAGAGGCGCCTGTCTGTGCGTAAACCCCCTCCTACGCCATGCCATCGCTCATATAAAAAATAATTTACAATATATTATAATGAAAAAGCAGATCATAATAAAGGACTTTTTTATGATATTTAAATTTCATATGTCGAGATTGTACTATATGTATTTGCTTGAAATATATTATATTATATTTTATTTTTAGGATTATATTTTTAGGATTTAAATCAATTTTATATTTTTTTATATTTCAATCAATATTATATTTTATTTCAATATTATATTTTTAGGATTTCAAGATAATTTAATTTACACGAGTGTAAATAATCAATCAAAATAAAAATGAGGGACAAAGTTTTCAAAAATTTATATATTTCCAAAATAAATTGTGTTTTTAATGGAGATCGTAGCAATATTTTTAATTATTTTAATTTACTGTGTTAAAGTTTGATAGCCATTGGCGTATATTTTTGAACAATTTATTTTAAAAGATATATGTATATTAATTATTTAAAATAAAGTAACAACAAGGTTTCGCAGCCATATATTTATGGAAATAAATTGTATAATACTATTTGCTATTGATTATTAAACTATACTTAACTAAAATACAGAATATAAATTTTGCTATAATCGCCATAAAAAGAAAATTTATTTGTAAGCAAATAATATAACCAACAACTGTTTGAGTTTACCTTTTTGGTTTCCGACGCAGAGGAAAGGAAAAAAGTCAACATTAAAAGTATCAATTTGATTTTTTTGAAAGAATAATTTAAATGTTAGAAACATATAATTTATTTGTTAATTATATGTCGGGATATTACGATGCATGGATTTTTGGAGTTGAACCTTTCTACATTCAGGATTTTGGTTTAAATTGAAAAAATAACTTAACGCTTTGATTTGAGGGTAGGTCTTTTTTGTTCTTTATATAAATATAGTACAAAGGAAATGCGATTTGGTATGGAAGTGTTTCTTTCCTCAGTCAGTTTGTTACGGATAAGCGGCGCAATGTAAGACCACCAACGATCTCTTTGATATTCTAATGTGCTGATTTTTATATGGCTCATTCCAATTTGTTACATCTGAAACATTTTCTAAATAAAGACGGGCGAATTATAAATTAAAATAAAATGCGCGCGTGTTGAATCTATAAAAACTATAGCGTGTATGAGAGTACATTTCTAAAGTTTGAACTGTCAAGTCATTTTTATTTAGAGACATCCGTTCGTTTCTCTGAACGATTATTTCTTATACATTATTTTTGTGGTTGGCCTGTCACATGTGTTTTGTTCCCTGTAAAGTTTTTTTTCATGTTGTTTTGTCATTCAGACGACACAAATTCTTCAGTCACAAAAACAGACTGTGTATGATGAGAGAAGTCAAGTCGTATTTTTTTTTGCTTCTGGGTGTCTAAAAAGGATGTGACACTATTAAAATAACCCATAAATTTTTATGCAGTTAGAGGAAATGTTTATTTTATTACACAATTACTATATAAATACATAATTATGTTCGTTAAATTGCAATATTTTGTAAAAAAATTAACAGTAAACAACATCTGAAACATCTCTTCAGATGACTAGTTTAATACTTGTTATGTCAAAGGTCTTGTCTTCTTCTAATATCATTATAAAATAAATACTTTGGTTATATATATGGTAAGATTAATCTTTTAAAGTATAGTTTAATATAATATTTTTGTGAAATCAGTTGAACCAATCAGAGATTTTACACATTATAATAAAATGCATTAAAGCAAAAAATTAAAAATAAAATAACCTCAATATATCAGGTTAATTATTTTTTTCGGAATTATTTCGCTTTAATACACTTTAATACATATAATAATAAAATGTCTTTAAATATAGGGTAATAAGTTTTAAAATTGATGTCGATTTAAGACGTCTTGAAATTTAGTTATGTTTAAAAGAAATACAGGTTGGGCTAATCAAAAATATTTGAAGGGGATATGAGGTATCCAAAAATATAACAAAAATGTTTTTTTTTTAACTTTAATTTTTTAAATAATCAACTAATTTCCCAAAGTCTCACCACATTCAATCGCATTCAACGCTATATATATGTATATATATACACACATATATATATATATATATATATATATATATATATATATATATATATATATATATATATATATATATATATATATATCGGATTCTAAATCGGATAAAAAAAATATTCCTACCTTCTTTTAAAATATCCCAAGTTAGTTGAAGCCCACTCCGTATGTGATCTACATATATTCATAATAAATAAATGTCATTGCTAGAAGAAAAACATGTCTTCGATAAGATATTTGTTGAATTTTGGGCTGGGTTAAATGAGCTACGAAATAATGACAATTTATTTTGAAGTAATGTGTACCAAAGTGTAGTAATATAATGTAATATAAGTGGCAGTGGCATTTGGTTGTCAGTGAGTAGATCGTGTGACCGATTCAACGACATGACGAATTGTATTTTAAACAGCACAAGACACAGACTGATGACAACACCATCAAATATATTATTTCAACCTTTATTTTATACATTATCAAGTCACTCTGAAGCAATGTCGTCATAACGATACTCTTCCACTCACATCGCATTATGAACGACTCTAATATTTTGATGGATGAACTCGATCACCCGCCTCATCCCCCATTGACCTGTGACAAAAAGCCCTCGCAAGGGTAGGAAAATAATCTGCATTTTTATAAAATATATAAAATAATAACCATATAAATGAAACACATTGTCTCATGGTAATCGGCAGTTTGATATTAATATTCATAAAATTCTGATTTATTCTAATTTCCCGGAGTGTAACGCTAATTAATTAACACACATTCAATATTATAATACAAGTATAATAAAGTAATAATTTTTTTTTAAATAATTAGTAATATTCAAATTATGGCAACACTTCCCAATAGAATTTTGTAAAAAAATTATACAGGGTGGACTTTAATTAACTGAGAATATTTTAAGGGGTGGTAGGATATCGCAAAAAAAACCCCACTTGTAGAACTACTAAAATATATATTTAATACATAATAATAATAAAATTAACTCTGAATTACAAAAACATATACTTAAAAGTATATGAACAAAATAAAAAAATATTGTGAAACACGAATATAGTAAAATCATTAATGACTGTGGAGACAGACAAAATCAAATGTGTTTGTGAAAAAGATATGTTAAAGAATTTTATATTATTACAATTTCTTTATTATGCATAAGTTTTTACATTGATTGATAGAACAATACATCTTTGGAAATAGACTTAGGTGTACAGAGTGTTTACATCTTTTTACCTATAACTAACACGAGAATGTTTTATTTAAATTTGACATGAGTAATAGTATTTAATTATAGAAAGAATGGGAAAAAAATAAAAACCCATTTACAAATTTGAAGATTAATAAATAATAACAACGATAAAAGCAATATTAACAAAACAGTTACAAAATATAATGCTTAAAAACTAAATAACAATTTGTTTGGGTAAAACCAAATTTGAGTTGAGTGGATTATTGGAAATTTTATTTATTTTTTTAAAAATAATATCAGTTTTGGAAGTTCATTGGTAAAATGAACTTACGTTTCCTCGAGACATATTTGGTTTTATTTACATGTCTTATGATTGGGTTAGTCGGGAAGTTAGTCATTTTAGTGTAATGTTTTTTACTCAAATCTGCGATATTTCCTTTGATCATTTTTAACTTAATGTCCTCGTGGACTTCTTTAAGAAATGTGCCAGGTTCAAGATCTAAGGCCATCTTAAGACACTTGTTTTGGACAATTTGAAAACAATTTTATAGAATATATATGTATTCACATACACACACACACACACACACACACACACACACACACACACACACACACACACACATTTTTAAATATTATTTACATGTATATATATATATATATATATATATATATATATATATATATATATATATATATATATATATATAGTATATATATATATATATATATATATATATATATACATGTAAAAGATATGTTAAAGAATGTCTCTCAACATTTCAGTGGTAATTTAAAGTTTCGCTTATTTGAAACATATTTGACATATCTACAGATGTGATATTATAAATATTATTAAATTTTTGAGCCCTGTAATAATTAGAAGTCGTGATGGTGAATATATTGGTAAAGTTTAAAGTATATTATGTGTCACAAGAGGCGGTGTATAGTGGAGTGAAGATGCATTATGAAAGAGTCACTAACGAAGCGGTCCAGGAAAGCTCGGCCACGAATTAAAAATTCACCATATAAATTATACTACGCCCATGTGTTCCAAAGTCCACAGAGTGCTTTCATACTATATTCACCATCACGATGGAAAAAAATTATAATAAATACAAGGTGGAGCATCTAAAAATCACACATATTTATATAGTACCCATATTTATGCAGCGACTATGAGCTGCTGTGAAAGTTTGGAGCTGTTGTGGAAAATTTGCATTTAAAAAGCACGTTGCTGCTTCTAAAGAAAGGGGAGAAAAAATAGCCAGTGTGAAAGAAATTGGACAAATTGAAATATTTACATCCTGAAAAGCTTGTCTTTCATTTGTTCGTGACTGACTGTAAATTATTTGTTTCGTAATCTACAGGTATACAGGTAAACTTGGATTTATTAGATCAATCATGATTTTATTAAATATTATCCAGCCATCTTTTTAATCTATAATATTTTATAAATGTAACTTTTATATTAGATTATTTCTTGTGTCACGAATTTGTAGAGTAAATGTCACTGTCACGATACCAGGTGGAAACTTGCAAATTGATTGATAAAAATAAATTATTCGTTTGAGTTCGGTTTGATACTGATATTTTATAATAGAATTCAAATACAGAAGAAGATGTATTATTTTAACGCATTATGTAAGTTAATTAATAGATTAAAATAAAAATGAAATATTTATTTATAGTAGCTATATGATATATACTGATAAAAAAATGAGAACGTGCTATGATTTTTTTTATGTTATTAAATAAAATAAAAAAATATTAATTACGTATTTAACAGACACAATACATTCACTACTGAGTACTTCACAGAAACAGATGATTCCGAAATGGGGACCCAAACTCGATTCCAAAAGCACTATTAATATTTTGAATTATTTTATATATATATATATATATATATATATATATATATATATATATATATATATATATATATATATATATATATATGAATTTTATTATACAATTTCTTTATTAAATATAATTTACATACAATGTTTTGATACGTCATGATTTGATGTTACAATATTAAGTTTATAATTTATGGAACAAAAATACAAAAACCCCCATATATTTGTATGGATATTCATTATTTGCGGGCTTTGGTATCTATTAAAATATAAATATAAGCAAATCCAATTAAATACCCATATTTAAAATCTTATAGTTGCAATTACAAAGTTTTTCAGGATATACGTTACACATTTCGGTAGTAAATTTTTAGTACGAGGGCTGTTTTTAAGGCTTACCCCGACATTCCTTAAATACTACGAAACTTTCTCATTATGAACACACTTTGGTGAAAACTAGAACCAGCCTCGTTTAACAGCTGTATTTTGTGAGGTTAAATAAACCAACTTCCCAGTTATTAAAATGAGCCTTTGCCTTTCCATCCAGAGTTCTTCCGCAAAGATTAAGTTCGAGTACTCCAATGTAAATATGGATTAAAATATACTAAGAAACACTAACTGTGCCAAATATATATTATAAAAGGCGTTTTGTGACCTTAATATTTCAATTATATTTAGACTCTGTGATATTTTAATAAAAAAAATTAATAATAAAACGTTCTCATTGTTAAGAAAATTAATAGCTTTTATGGTAACATATTTTATTTTTAGATGGAAGTATTATTCAGTTTGTTAAATTGTATTTAATATTTATACCAATTTTGTTTTTTTAGACACAACAATGTGTTAATTCATTGTTTGTCGGTGATCTTAACTATTACTAGTTACACAGGTTACCGACTCAATAATCAGAATTTATCTTACAGTACAGGAAATTAGAGTAAGCCTGGATCAAGACGATCAATCGGGATTTTATTAATATTATTCCCGATCTCCCAGTCGTAATAACCGAACAAATCTATTAAAAAAATTGACTTGAGCGGGATTTGAATCTATGACCACAGTATTTATAACCATGCTTTCTATGTCCTGAGCTATTAATATGGTTATAAGAATGTTACAATAATTTTTTTTATTAAAAATAACCACGCATTAATTTTTTATTTTACATAAGAGCTTTTTTTGAAAGGGTTTTTTTAGACAGAACAATGTGATAATTGTCTATCAATGATCTTAACTATTATTAGTTACACAGGTCACCGACTTAATAATCAGTATTTACCTAACAATACAGTAAATCAGAGTAAACGTGGATCAAAACCATCGATCGGGATTCTTATTAATATTATTCCCGATCTCTCAGTTATAATAACCGATCAAATATTTTGACAGAAGCAGGATTTGAACCCATGACCACAGTATTGAAGTGAACACACATTTATACCCTAATTAATAAAAATCGTATTGCATATATTTCGTACACATTTTCAGCATTTAAAAATATATAGTTAAATTCAGTAATTAGTGAGATTACCAACGTAGCGTGTATACATTTTAAAGCCCTTTTCAAGCGACTCATTTCACGGGTGTGCAAATAACGACTAAAAAAACACGTCGACGCCTTCACACTATTTCTTTTCAAAAAATAAAATGAAAACCTCGACCAGGTTTGCAGTTCAAACAAGTCATTTCACTCTTGCCCCTTTTTCTTGCGAGGCTGGCATTAATTTTTACTGCATGCAGACGGAGGCTTCTCTCTTCATTATGCGCTTAGCTGTAGCGTATTATATTCGTTTCTTTTCACCCGAAACTGGAAAAAACATTCTTGTTTTTTCAAACAAATAAAACAGAAAGAGGACACAATCTCGGTGATAAAAGTTCATGACATAATTACGAGACGTCGTTGTATTGTTTGACACCGCACCGGTTGTTTTTTTTTTGACTCATTGACATGAAACTCGTGGAATTTTCATATTAAGCATTGAATATTTTTAAAAAATTATTATATTGATTAAAGGCAGATATACATTGAAAATTTTTAAACCAAATAACATATATTTGAAGAACAAATGTAAAACTTATAGCGTTTACAGCCACTGATAATTAATCTGGAGTATGTCTTAAATTTAATTCTATTTAAATTAACAGTTGCGTGTATACCACCGTTGAGTAAAGACGTATAGTAAAGTGCTCCCGCATGGTGTCGCAAGTTCGAAAGTGACGAGTGCACAAGTGACACAACCACCAAACCGGTCTTGCTCTGATTTCTCCTGTCCGGTATCATACTGTTCACTTATATTACACTGTAATTTCTCCACACTATATACAAGACAATGGAACTGGATCATCAATGTCCTGTTGCCGCATCGACTACAAATACGCTAGATTCTTGGATCAAAGCCCCGACAAAAACAAAGAGAATATCCAGTCCGGAGAATGCCAGTAAAGCCAAACAGGCATGCCCAAATAAGAACTGGCTTGCTGTGCCAACAGCAAATCGCTTTCAACAATTAGAAGACAAACAAGAGGAGCAGGCGATTGGCAAAAATACGCCAAAGACACCACCTATATTTGTGCACGCAGTAGAGAATATAAAACCACTGACAGACTTCTTAGAGCAAGTAGCTCAAGGAGCATACTACATTAAACAGCTGGGTAAAACCCAAGTAAAAATACAGATCACTAAGTCTGAAAAATATATACCTGTAATCACAGGTTTAAAAATAGAGATACCGAGTTTCATTCGTATCAGACGAAAGAAAGCCGATCATATAAGGCTATAATAAAAACCCTTCACCACACGGCAGATATCGCCGAAATAAGCGAAGAGCTCGCAAGTCACGGCCATGATGTTATCAGAATAACAAACATGTTGCAAAAAACAAACAAAACCCCACTGCCTATGTTTCTTTGCGAATTGAGACAAAAAGAGAATAACAAAGAAATTTTCAAAATTGACACCATACTTAGGTGTAAAGTCGTAATCGAGCCACCAAGACCCCAAAAAGAGGTCATACAATGTAAAAAGTGTCAAAGATACGGACACACCGCGAAATATTGCAACAGGACTCCGCGTTGCGTAAAGTGCGCAGGTGAGCACGCAACAACTGATTGCAACAGAACAACAAGAGACAACAATGTGAAGTGTGTCAACTGCAACGGGAATCACCCGGCAAATTATAAAGGTTGCGAAACACGCAAAAAGGTACAAACAAGCCACTTCCCCGTATTAAGAAAGAAAATAATTTCAAAACAGACAAACAACTTGACTAACACTACAACTTTCAAAACCAATGACATGCCAAAGTCGTATGCTCAAGCCACCAAAAATATCGAGCCAACTCCTGAAAAACCACAAGACAATATTATAAATAATTTAATAATTAAAATGGACAAACTCATTGAACTTGTCATGAAAACCATGGACAACATGACACAGATCATGGCAGCTCTTGTCCTAAATAAAAAATGATTCCATTATTAAAAATATGTCTTTGGAACGCCAACGGTCTTGGACAACATAGCTAAGAAATAAAATTATTTTTAAAAGAAAAAAACATTGACATAATGCTTATATCGGAAACACACTTTACCGAAAAAGCTACATAAAAATTCCCATGTATACTATATATACGACGAATCACCCCGATGGAACTGCGCATGGCGGAACAGCGGTGATAATTAAAAACACTGTGAAACATCATCTCACTGAAAAATATGATCGAGATTTTCTCCAAGCAACCACAATTGCTGTCGGAGATACAAATAATTATGTATATATATCGGCTATTTACTGCCCACCCAAACACTCGATTAAACGAGAACATTTTGACGATTACTTCAGAACACTTGAAGCGGATAAATTCATCGCAGGTGGGGACTTCAATGCTAAACACCAACAATGGGGGTCTAGACTGGCCACACCCAGGGGGAGAGAACTGTATAAAAGTATGGCAAACAACAAGTTGACTCATCTATCAACTGGTGAACCAACATATTGGCCTACAGATAGAAGAAAAACACCGGACCTCATAGACTTCTGCGTAGTGAAAGGAATTCCAATCGAAAGACTGAGCGCAGAATCTTGCCTCGATCTGTCATCAGATCACTCACCTGTTATTATTAAATACAGCTTGCTACAACCAATTATCAAACCCAGTAAATTTACACTCGGTAAACGTCACACAGATTGGGAATATTTTAGACATATCTTAAATGAAAATTTGAAATGTGATATACCATTGAAAACAGAAGACCAACTTAACACCGCAGTTATTCACTTTCAAAATCAAATTCATTCCGCAGTGAAAAAAGCCACGCCTAATATGTCAAAAAAACCACACTCAACAGATGATTTTCCCCGCTGGATTCAGGAAAAAATACATGAAAAAAGACGCATT